>VRLP01003446.1:0-64192 GCA_009660295.1 Lophius piscatorius
TATAAAGGTGCATAGTAGAGTATAGTGGGGGTATAGTCTATATCTGAGAGTATGATGGTCCATAGGAGAGTATAGTGGGGGTATAGTCTATATCTGAGAGTATGATGGTCCATAGGAGAGTATAGTAGGACTATGGTCTATATATGAGAGTGTAATCGTGTACGCTAGAGTATAGTAAGAGTATAGTATATATATGAGAATATAAAGGTGCATAGTAGAGTACAGTAGGAGTCTGATGGGGTAGATATGAATGTGATATTACATTAGAGATTATAGTAGTGTGTGCAGAGACAGAATTTGCCTGTGCTATGTAAGTACGTGTGTATATATGTAAGTATGTATGTATGATTGTATTTATGCATGTAAGTATGTGTGTATGTATGTACGCGTGTGTATGTATGTATGTATGTAATAATAATAATAATAATACATTTCATTTATAATGCACTTTACATTTGTATGTATGTATGTGTGTATGTTTGTTTGTGTGTGTGTATGTTTGTATGTGTGTGTGTTTGTTTGTATGTTTGTTTGTGTGTGTGTATGTATGTATGTGTGTATGTTTGTACGTGTGTGTATGTATGTATGTATGTGTGTATGTTTGTATGTGTGTATGTTTGTACGTGTGTGTATGTATGTATGTATGTATGTCTGTATGTTTGTATGTGTGTATGTTTGTTTGTGTGTGTGTATGTTTGTATGTGTGTATGCATGAATCTAGTAGTGAAAATCAAAACGTGAGTGAGGAGGAGAAGGTATACATTATGCTCTACATAGCCCGTCACACACATGCGTGCTCCCTTTCTCACACACACTCGCGCGCACACACCACCACCTCCTCCTGTGGAGAGTTTGTGTCCCTCAGCGCGTTAAAAGGCGCAGTGGGTGATAAAAGCTCAGTCGCATTTAGCACTAAACGTTGGACAGCGCCAGAACAGCAGCGCACCTCTCCAGGATCATCCGGGACACCGGTACCAGCTGTCCGGTTCCTCCGTCGTCCTCTCTCTGACCGGACATCCCGGCGTTCACATCTTTCGGCGCTCCGTCCTAAAAGCCGACACATGCGTGCAAGGTGCAGCAGAGCGCGCCTCCAGATGGGTTGACCGCTGGAGGCGGCGGGGGGGGGGGGGGGCAGCACCGACCCCGGATGACCGCTCCAAACTTCTGGGCGATCCAAACTTGGCGACAAAGTCCGGGATGATCGTTTGCAACGTGAGGTGGGCGGCCTGTGCCGGGGGGGGGAGGAGGGGCCGGCGGCACGGCGGCGACGGACTCGTACGAGGAGGTGCCCGGTTCTTTTTCTCCTGCGACCCTGTCTCCGAACGGGCACCTGGTGGTGGCGGTGTGTCTCGGTTTCATCGGCACCTTCGGGTTCCTCAGCAACTTCCTCGTGCTCACGCTGTTCTGTCGGTACCGAGCTCTGCGCACGCCCATGAACCTCCTGCTGGTGAGCATCTCTGCCAGCGACCTGCTGGTCTGCGTTCTGGGCACCCCGTTCAGCTTCGCGGCCAGCACCCAGGGGCGGTGGCTGATTGGGCGCGCGGGGTGCGTTTGGTACGGGTTCATTAACGCATGTTTAGGTAAGCGGCTGCTTCCACTCTCTCTGCCTAGTTCCACTGCTTTATTTGTTGAAGGGTTAATCATTTACGCCGCAGTTTTCCTCCTCTTACACCCTCCAAAAATCTAAATACAGATGAAACACCTTTTTATACAGTTTTAATTTGGGGGCATTATCTCTATTACTGAGAACAATGAGCCTTAAATGTGGCTTTGATCTTTATTTGAACTTATCTCAAACTGCAATTCCCCCCCAAATCTGCATTACATCATGCACCTTTATCCCAAAGGATTTCAGAAGCAGCAAGAGTCTCAACATTCCATCAGTTCCTCATCTTCAAATCAGAATTTGAACTTGACTATGGAGAAAATAAGGAGACTCCAGACTATAATAAGTTTGAGAACATCGACCGCATTGCCTCGCTCTAACGCGAGGAAAATGCTGTTATTGCCTGCAGTAGAACTCTCTCAACAGTTGATTACAATTTTGGCAACATTGAATTGTAATTGAAATCCTATCAAGTGGGAAATCTTGCAAACTGAATTTTCCCAGTAGGGGGGGGGGGGGCGTTAATAATATAAATGTGTGATATACAAACAGATCCCCAGAGGTAAGATGCTCTCACTGCTTGATGGAGCGGAGCCGGCTTGATCCACGCCGTCCGTAAATTAGTGCAAAAGAGCTCTTCAGCACCGCTGGGATCAAACCCGTGACCCTGAAGTGTTGGGGGTCAATCACTAATCACTGCTGAGGATCAATTAGTGTTGCCTCTTTTCAGAAATCAGGATTAACATGTTTTTTTTCCCTCAAGGGAAGGAAGAAATAAGGAGGAGAAAATGGGGATTTTAATGCTCCTGTTTAATTTAAGATGTTTGTTCATTAAGATGTTCATTCATCTCTACATCCACTGCCGTCACGAGAGGAAACTTTGATCTTAAATCCGTTGTTTTCTTGTGAAGGTGAAGTCAGATTGGCTCCTGAATGTTGTGTCTCCTGCTTGGAGTCTGGACGTGCTTTAAGATGCTTCTGCTCCTTGTCTCCTCTCCACAGTCAGGATGACACCCGTGTTTTTTCTTTTTACGTTGTTCTACCTCCGGATTTTGCACACGCAGTAGGATCCAGCTTTTGTGAAATCCTTTTACTTTCTCTCTGTGCTTAGTGATTCTGGAGTCTGTCTTTTGTTCATTGCTTCAACTCCAGGTTCCAAACTTGCAGTGAGATGCAGTAAAGTGCTCAAGCGAGGTTTTCTCACTCTAGAAGCAGGACCGGTCTTAAGGGACAGTAAGATGCTGGGTTATTGATCTTAGATCAGTCTAGACCTCCACTGTTGCCCGGTGCATAAAGGTCTTTTGTTTTCTCTCAGAGTTTGGACTCGGTAGTGTGGTGCTGTTCGTCCTGAGTCGGTTGTTTCAGAACCTTTGCAGAAAGATCCAGTTAAAGTGTTTAATCACTCTTGAAGCAGGACTTTCCAGTAATGCAGAGTGAGGTCTTGTGTTTTTGCTCTTTGGACTCTGGACTTGGAAGTATTTAAAGATGCTCCCCAAAAAATCCATGGTTTCCTGTTTTTTCTCAGGATTAGGGTAATATAAAAAAAGAAGAGAAGTTGTTAAATGTCTGGACTTGTAGGAAGGTTAAATGAAGTGTTTTTGTATTTCTCTGGAGGCTTTGCTGGATGTTATTTGTTAGGTTTCCTATTAAATCTGTTTTCTTTTTCTTCTTCTTTGGAATCTGGACTGTGAAGTGCGATAAGGTGTTCTTCAATTATTTGTATCCTTACTTATCTGCTGCAAGATCAAAATGCGTGTATTTTTAAGAAATGGTTTCTGTAATACTTATATGTGCAGACCAAATAAGCTGACCAAGACCGCTGGAACGGATGGATCCTGGTCCGCTTCCAAACAAAACTCTCGTGAGGTTCGACTGAAATATAATCCCAGCGTTCCAAGAGACCAAAAAAACAGGATATGATGTCAAGTTGCGACCCTGAAAATCGCATGATTTGACCGCATGCTTTTGTTGATGCGTGCAGCTGATGAATTCCTGGTGGAGTTTCAAACACTTTTATAGTCTCTCAGTGAGTCCAGCCTAAGACAAACAAAACCAACGAGGACACTTTGTGTTGCACCATTGGAAAACTTTAAGTACACTCAGTAAGTACTGCTGTGTTCACCAGGGGCGGAAATCCAGGGGGAGTGTGTCCCCCCCCCCTCGATGAATAATTGTATCAGATAACTATATAATAAAGTAACATTTTTAATCATTTGTCATGAAAGCACTTAATGATGATAATAATCTATGCAAACAAAATATTGTAACAAAATTTGTGACGACTTTTCAGACCCTCTTATCTTATTTCTAAAAACCTACTAGCGACTATGCTAATGCTAAAGTGTGCGCAACAAATCAAATCAAACAAACGATCACTGTCGACATCATCAGGCGAGCTCGCCAACGTAGCGGACTGATGATGACATGATGCCTTCAATGTCTATTCGGTAACGTCGTCGAGATGTGATCCAATGTAATCTTTGTGCAATGTCGTTTTTTGGCGAGAAACCTGAATAAAAGTTTTTGGAAAGAGCCAGTTTGTGGATGTTTTCATGGCAAAATCAAATTGATTTTTGAGAGGGAGATGTGAAAAATGTTAACGCTAGAAGACATTACCCTTCTTGGTGCCCCCTCCCCCACACCGAAATTGTGTTTTCACCCCTGTTTGTCACGCTTCAATGACTTCTCCCCTGAGGTCGTACATTCGTGTGTCAAAATAATGTCGTCACATTTCCTCTGAATTCAGAGTGGCTGGGAAAGTTTTGTGTATAGTATTCACTAAAGATGTCCCAGTTGAAAATAACGTCCCAGTTGGGAAAAGGGGACCATCGAATTCTTTGCACATCTATTTTTTTTCCCAATGCGTAGGAAAGGCATAAGTCCGAGAAACAAGAGGCAATTCCCGCATACTGACCAACTTGCAAAATAATATTTATTGCATCCTTCCCTGCAAATCATTACGGAAATTAAGGCGGAGTCTCACGCCGAAAGTTCCAATTAAACATTATTTCACAAGTTAGCAAAATTTGTTGTAGATGTTGTACATATGGAGTCTTATTTTCCTAGATAAACTTTGTCAGTCGTCTGAAACTGAGAGTAAAAGCATCAAGTCAAGGGTTTAAACAAGATAACTGTGATGGGATGCTTCGGAGGCAAATAGAATCAAACTCTCTACTGACACAGTACTCCACAAACACACGGGCGGTGTTCCTAATTAAAACTCTTCAGGCTTACAGGAGTGTTCACCCTGTTGGGTTCCGATGTTTTATCAACAACTGGTCCACAAATAAAAGCAGGAAACAATTCTCAGACCTAATAACTACACCTGTGTGTGAGGAGAACGAGTTACATGGATATCGGCGGCTGAACAGGTTTAAATGACCTCGTGTTATTCGCCATCTGCTGCGCTGATACAACAACTTTACAAAACCACTTCAGTTTCAAGCTCTTTATTTGTCATTGCTAAAAACGCAGAGAGACCGACAGAGTGTGTCCTTCAGTGTTACAAGTACAAAAATACAAAGTAACGCAATCATAATAGTGCAACTCAATTATTCACCCAATAGTACACTCTCATCAATATGAATGGTCAACAACAAATAAATAGTGGAAACAAAGGAAATAGTTTAAAGTGCAAATTGGCGTGTGAAGTGCAAAATGAAAATGTCCCTATTCAGAGTTTTTGTTGGTCAGGGTTAGGGTTGATGTAGGATGTAGCGTGAGAGGGAGATTAAAAAAAAAGGTTTTACTTTTAAGCTGACAAACTTTCCTTTCTGCCGTTGAAATCATTATCATGAATAATAACTCACAGTGACATCATTGACATTTCTCTCTGATGTTGTTTCTGCTCTTAAAAGTGTGTTAAAAAGCGCAGCTACTCAATAACTCCATCATATTTACTCTTTATATTATGTATTGTTTTTCAGTGTTTCTCATTTACTCTTAAATAACTATGCCAAGAAAGAAGAAACGAGAAAAATGATTTCTTTGCACAGTTTATTTCCTTGGGGTCTATTTAATAATTCAATACGTTAAACACTCTAAATTTAACATGCATGTTTTTAAACAGTTAAAAAAAAAAATCTTTATGGAAAATTGTCAATTTTAATTCGAGTAACTCAACCTATTGGAAAGTAAGTTTTTAGAAAATTATTTCACCCTTATAATAGTTTAATTTGTTGGGCCAAGTTACCTAATCCTGTTTAACAAGTCCTCACAGGTTTTAATATACAACCTGTGAGGAGCCAACACTCCTTCAGGAAAAATTTCTCTCCACTTATTCTGTTTTCAAACGTGACCAAATCAAAAACGCTGTTTTGTATTTTTTGTAAAACATCACTGTTACGTCTGACAACCAAATGTCCCTCTGACTGACGCGCACGAAGTGACGCAAATTCACAACATTTGCGTTGTCTAGCTCGAATTTGCAACTTCTACCGCCTGCTGGCGGCTTTGCATTGACTTTGTATATAATTGTACGCGGCAAAAAAATTGTCACAACGTTTAGTGTGAACACCAAAAAAATTATAAATAAATAAATGAAATACTGTGAAGCATATCCAGATTTAACCCAGCGGTTTTTTTCCTCTTCGGCTTGAGTGGTTTTGTTTTTGAATCTGTCGTTTTACTCTTTGAATAATTCTTTTTAGGTAAAATCTACCTCATCTAAGGTGTTTCTGCTCACCTGTTGTTTCACCTCTGGATTCTAAACCTGCTCTTAAATCTGTTGTTTTCTCTTTGGAGGCTGAACCCACTTGAAGATATAGTCGCTGCTCGATCTTATTCTTTCTTTCGACTCTTATCATTATTACTGTATTTGCACATCTTCTTTTTACAGTAATATGATGTTATTTTCTTTCTTCGGTCCAGGAATCCCTAACATTTGACCCAGACTCTGTTCTCAATTTATTCCCATCAAATTGAAGGATTCCGACTAAATCCCTCGATGATTCCATATTCCGACGGGGGTCACACTTTTCCAACGTAACCGCGGATGATTCAGGCAGAAACAACAACTCTCACTCTCAGATGAAACATGAACAATATATGTCTTATTTACAGTTTTGTAGCTCGTGTTTTCCTGTTTCTCAGTAGTGTTTGTTGGAAGCAGCTGCAGGATAAATAAGAAATAAGCGTAAAAACCGTAAATGAGAGGATCTCCGGCTTTTTAAAGCCAGGATATGCAGAGATTGGCACCATTGCATTAATTATTTATGTGAGCTGTGAATGAATGATTCCATCCTGGCAAGAAGTGATCAGATGGTGGAAAAACAATGCGGTTGAAAACGGCCAAAAATAACCTTACAGGGTCGAGTTATTTCAGATTGTGGTTTTGGACCATTGGGCAGAAAAATCAAGCAATCTGAAAGGTATTTAAACGCTGCGGCGTCTAATCGGCGCAATACATTTGTGAAATTGCAGAGGACAAGAGGCGTCCCATTGTTTGTTGAATTACTCTCCCGATACAAAAACTGTTAACAGCATAAAATCCAATTTCTGTTTTCCAGTGGCGTGTGTGACTTGTCATGCAAAGACAAATAGTAGATGTTTTATTAGAGGAGACTCAAACGGCGTGGAAGTGCACAACATCAATCACTTATTGATGTGAGACCATTCGGAGAAAAAAACACCTTTTCATACTTTCAGCCAGATAGATTGTAGATGAATATACCTTTTTTGATACCGCGTAGAATAAGGCTTAAGAGCTGCTTCAAAATCCCACAAGATAAATATCCTCGAGTTGATTAATATGAACCAAACTTGGACTAAATCAGACCAACGCCTGAAAAATTATGACCTGAAAAACTTTGGAGATTAAGCTCCTCCTAGTGTCGGAAATGTTCAATTGACCATCCAAAATCATTCCAGTTCTTCCTCATAGTCAGGTCTATGTGGGTATAAAATTTGGAAATGATCAATGAAATGGTTTTTGTGTTATCGCGTTAACACGAAGAATCTGCGGCGTCTGCTCACGCAGATTCGGCGGCGGCGGTGATATTGATAACATAATATCCTTGACTTTTCGGGACTATGAATAGGGTGAAATAGAAGATATACAAGATACACATACAAAACAAATCTCTTTTTTTCTTTACTATCTTCAAGTTGTTAGTAGATATCTTAAAGGAGGAAATTTGCAAATTTTAATTAATGGACTGAACATGACTTTTCTTCTTTAGCGGTGTATTTCTTTTACTGTAATTAGATCCATCCTGCATTAATCGGCAGCTAAATTTTTATGATTAGGACTAAAGGTGCGTACAACTAATTATTATTATTATTTAGCAGGAGACATTTCAGCCCACTCCTGATAAAACATTTCCTTTTCCATTGTCTCTGTTTTTTTATTTGCATGACATAATTTGTCCAGATTAAATCCTCCATCTGTCCCTAGAAGATGCCTCACAGCAAACTGAACCATCTCACAGCTCATGTGGAACGCCCGGAGACTTGAACATGAAATTCTCCTCAGACTGCCCTTCATTATGCAAAACCGCTCGTCTATTAGCATCTGTTAAAACTTGAGGTTTTAAGCAAAATCCTTTTCATACTTTAGGGGTGATTTACACGTTTTTGCATTAACTAACCTTTTATTCATAAAATACCACAGCCTTGCAGGGGCCCTTTAAGCATGGGTTCAAGAATTTACCCTTTTGCAAACGCTGCAGTTATAGTCACGGCCTTAACCAGCAAAATGCAATTCTTGTGTGTTTTTAAATACTAGGATTATATTTACAATGTTTTCATATAAAGGTGAAACTTTTTTTAAATGCATTTCAGTGTTTTTTTCAATGCATGACAAAACACATTTTTTTTCTGAAAACCTTTCTCGTGGTAAAGGGACATTGAATTGAAGATAAAAGAGAGAGATAATTGTCAAACACCGGAGAAACGAATAATTGGGGATTATTTAGTCTGTATTGTCTGTGTTTGAATTAATTATATAGACAGATGAAGCAGCAATCATGTTTCTTTTATACCACTCAGGTTTAGACCTTTTTTATAGAATAAAAACAGCAAATCAATGTCTAACAAACCCAATTTGATTCCCTATTTTTCAGAAAAAACAGATATTTAAGAACAAAACATAAAAATGTTTTCATTTGAATTAGAAAAAATTAAATTACTAGAAAACAGAAACACAAAAAAGCTTGTTATGTAGTTTTTAGAGAACAGTAGTGGATGATTATGAGTGCACCAATGAGGGCGGGGCTTATAGAGTTACGATCAATAACTGCTGTTAATGTTGTGGCTCACAGGTGGGTTTATCGGCAGGTAGAGAGTGCTGCAGAACAGACTAATAAGTTTAACAAAGAATCCGGCTCTTAACTTTTTCATATGGCGTTGAAATAAACCGCTACTGTTATTGAGTAAAGTGATGATTGACAGCACAAAATGGAGACCTCTTTCTCATAAGCCCCGCCTTCGGTGGTAAGCTTGTAAACAACCACATCCGGCCTATTTTTTCTTTTTTCTTATTCAAATTAGAAAATGGAAATCAAACTTGCCCAAAAAGGAAAAAGCCTTGTTTTTCAATTTTGACTTGTGTCTGAAAATGAAGTATTTTGTTTTACAATATCGGTATCTGAAACAAATTACTCGAACAAACACGGACCTTCATAGATTACGAATTACAGATATAGCTGTAAATGTCTTAACCAAACCCTACCTGAGCAATATGCTGAAAGCAAAACCATAATGTCCAATCATTATTGATCTCCGAATTGTAGCCAATAAACTGTTTGACATATTTAGTCTTCAGAAGAACACGATTCCAACAGTACTGATGGACTCTACATCCCATCGTTAAACACTGAGACCCTACATCGCTGCTTAGGATGGAAGCTCCAAACACAAAGTTACGGCAAGGTCATTTGATTCAGTGCATTAATTAGTTTTTAACTTTTTCCCTGTTTCAGACCATTATAGCCTCTTAAAATTCCTATTTCCGCCATAACTTCAGCTTCTGCTGATGTCTTTGCCTTTTTTTCTTTCATTTCTCACTTATAAAGTAGGAAGGTGGCCATGCAATGAACTCATCCATCCATTATTTATACCTGCTCATTCTTTGCAGAGTCGCAAAAGGGGGGAAATAGAGTCAATCCCAGCTGCCATCGAGATGAGGTGCACTCAGGACA
This sequence comes from Lophius piscatorius, assembly GCA_009660295.1. NCBI lineage: Eukaryota > Metazoa > Chordata > Actinopteri > Lophiiformes > Lophiidae > Lophius > Lophius piscatorius. The sequence goes on from VRLP01003446.1 coordinate 9,745, forward strand.
GGTTGTCAGCGGGTCGACACACGAAGCTGCATACTTACATGCATAACTACAGCTAATTTAGAGTCAGGAATCCACCAATACTGCCTGTTTTCATATTTTGGAAAGATGCTAGAAAACTCTGAAGGAACCTATGAGGTCTGGCATCAAACCCAGAACCTTCTTGCTTTGAGACAGCAGTAAAAAGCCTGTCAATAAGTTTTATTTTGTTGAAAATGAATGCTCAGCAGGAGCTGGAAATGGGAAAAAGGAAATCAGTGCCTTCCAGACAGGTACTACTGACGCGGGACGATTTTGCCTTAAAACACTCCCAGACAGCTTTTGGGGCTAGCCAGCTACCCCTGACATGTCGAAGAACACGCCCTAAATGGCATCTTCAAATTCTGATTGGTTAAAAAATATGACAACCAACAAAATCATCTAATCAATGAAATGGATTGGAACAAACTTTTCAAAAACATGTAGTGTCAATTAAAATATTTACTGAATTATGATTTTTTCTTGAAGTTTCTGACAATGTTTTGGCTGGCAGAGAAGGCCCTGCTAGCCCGACGGTCAACCACTGTTTAAGTGTGACTATAATTAGTCAAAACTGTCTGGGCTTTGCTGTGAAAGCACAAACAACAATTAAAGTCCGTGACCGTCTCAAATTAAAATTCATCCACCTTTTTCCTTCTTCTTTCCTTTGTAAATTATTGGCAGTCCTAGCTTGGTGTCTTCTCAGGGTTGGATCAACCCAAATGCGTTGCCAAATCTTGTAATAAGAAGCATTCCACTGAGAGGGTCTACACAAAGCCTCTTTTAAGAAAGGTATTTATCTTGCGTGTGCACCGAACAACCATCTGCACAGCTAGTAACTAAATTCCAGTAGGAAGCCCTTGAAGTGCTCTGGAATTAAATTCAGGAATATCCTTCTTAACCTGTCTGATAAGTGGAAGAAAAGTAATATATGAATGAATGAACAAGAAACATCAAATCGTTAAGTTCTCATTGTGAGATGATTTCTGCTAAAAAGGAAACAAAGCTTCAGCCAGAGATGGAGCGGCTACTCACATACAAACTGCCAAAGTTTTCCTGGACCGGTGTGATCACAGCTCATTAAAACCCAACTTGTCCCATCTCTTACCTCACTTCACTAAAGCAAGAGCTGACACTGTGGGTCTCCTCGTATCATTGTGCATAATTACAGAATTCTACTAGTTGTTGGAGGTTTTCAGGTTCAGCATTAGCAGTAACTTCTTTTCTCTTGTTTACCTGCATGTTTTCATTTAGACATGTTTAAAGGGGTAGTCTGTCACAATATTAGATATGCTGTCGAAATTTTTTGGGTCCAAGTGAATTAATGGGGAAGATATAGCGAAAATAGAAAATGTGTTGATTGGTCCATCCTGGGAAGCTAATTCCTGTGGTGTGTCACATTTATTCATTCATCTATCATCTCGTCTAATGTGATGTTATGCAGATTTGATGCTCTTACACTGCTTTGATAGCTAGCTACCTCGTTACATCCTGTTCTTTGGGCTTTAATTGCGGTTACATCCTTTTAGATTAACCACCGCCTCCTCCAGGCTTTACTCCCTTCTTCCTCTAGTTTCTGGTCCTTCTGACCGGAGTTGATCTGTATTACTGCTACTTTCATGTCAGGTGATAGTCGTAAAAGTTAGCCCTAACGCGCTTATCTGCCTTACCGCCACCTACGACAACAAAATAACAACAGTCAGAAATTATTAACACAATATTTTGTTTTTCAAGGTATAACTGTCTTATGACCATTTAAAATGGAATTGAATTGAATTCCCAAGGACTCCATGCCTCAACGTTATTGCTGTGCATGAGGCAAATAAAAACGTTGAACGTATCCAGCTGAGGATTAACTAACGCGTCTACTGTCTGCTGATTATGGCTAATGCACCAGATTACCCTTGTCACTTGCAGTCAATGGATGACACACACTCTGATTGTGTTGGAAGTCGTGTTGAGGCATCAGGCATAACTTCATATTGAGGAAGAAAGAGAGGGACACAAAGAAAAGGAGTAGAACATGATGGAGGGAGCGAGGGCACCAAAGCCTGGACGATGAAAGATAATTATCTCCGGTGCTGACTCAGGCCTTGGACATCGGGTCATTAATTTCAACATGTTTTTCTAGACCGCCCTGAAGTTGGGTATAGACTTAAGACATCAGGTGAAAAAGCCATTAAAGGCATTAGTGGGTCACGTTTGAATCAAAGCCAGCGTTAGGGACGGATCCGCTCCCCCGCCAGGCTCCGAGGATAGACTGTGAGATTGGCCTTAATGGAATATCAACAACTATCATATGAGTGTGAACCCTCCCGCCCACCGCTCAACCCCTGGGAGCCTATAAAGGAGATATGTTAATGTTAATTAGTGGGTTACAGATTATAGAGGAACCAGCTCATTACCATCAGAGCAAATTACAAATTTAATAAGTAATCGGTGAGGAGGCAGGCCAGAGAGATAGTCATCGTTCAAGAGGAGTAGTTGATAAAGTAATATAAAACTCAATAAATTGTCTCCATGACTCAGAAGAACCAGCCGTGGTTCCGTTGAGCGAGAACAAACATTTTACAACTTACTTACAAAAACATCACATCATTGAACCAGAATGAAAAGGAAGGTTTTTTGGAGGATTTGCAGGCTAGTAATACCCGTCTTCTTGATAAAAGTCCAAGAAGAAGACACTCCAAATATGGCAATGACCACTTTTGTAATGGACTAGACTTTTTTATCAATACTTAAACTGAAGCCACTGCAATGCCAAACATACAGAAACTCTCACACTGCATATACAATCATACCCAGTCTGCAAACACACACAAACACAAATGATTTTCCATTATTGTCTAGACTCCGACCCTTTGCTATCGCTCTCAACACATTGTGTGGCCATAACACTCCATGGTGTCGGCCAATCGGAGACCTTCATTACATTTTATATTAAGGAGTTGTGATTGTCTCTAATTAGAGTCACTGTCCCCGGGAGCCAGTGTAATGGAGGTAAAGTTGGGCCTGGACCATCTCTTCAGGCTGATTAGCTCTGATTTAAGACTTAGTCACCTTGGCAACAATTTACAGCAACAGAACACATCCATCGATTCTGACATGATCACACAGAAGGTCTGCATGTTTGCTGCCTCTCTACACTGCAGTGATTCTATTTGTTTCAGTCGGTACAGTAACACATCACCGACGTTGTAAGAGTATCGTCAACCATCATTCTTTTACAGTGTTTGATATAAATCACTTTTTGCACCTTCTTATCTCCATTGAGGCTACAACTGAAATATGATTTTAAACACAAGTCACAAACATCTGTTTGTTTTAGGTTCATAAAACTGAGAATCTGCTTGTTTCCCCAACATTAACTTGAATTATCATTGGATTTGTGATTGTTGAATGGAAAAAAAAATGGTCTGAGGTTTTAGAAAAATGGAAATAATACGGCTTTTCAGCCTCCAAATGATGTCATTGCACCTACAAGTGTTTGTCCCATGATCATTGTTTCCTCCTTATTATTGGAACATTGACTATGAAATACTGTGCTGCAATCACATTAGTATTATTAGTAGTATGGTAGTTATTCAAGGAAGAAAATATTTCAAATACCAGCACTCATCCTGAGGATCTAGCTCAGTAACTTTTGAAGATACATCAGACTTGACATCCAACTGACTCAGCAGTTTCACCTGCAGTGTGATTATTTCTTATCTCACAGGGCATCCTTAGTGTCTCTGATGACACTACGGTTGTCAAGGGGATACATCCCCTTGACAACCGTCAAGGGGATGTATCCCCTCAATCTCAAGATGACTCATTGCTACATTTGCAGTACTCCACACATGCACAAGTAAAATATATTGAGGTTCCTGTAAGTTTAATTCTTCTGTGAATTAGCTGGTGAGCGTGTCTTTTTCCCTTTTACACAAACCCCCCCCGCCCTAAATATCTTTATTGAATATTTCTTCCATCCATTTTTCTCCTGCTTATCTGGGGTTTGATCATATTGGCACTAGCGCTAGGCAGGGAATTCTAGGTGGTCCTCCTTAAGGATGAATCTTGGAGGATTCTGAGGCGTTCGTCGGCCATATGAGTCCTGCAGTCCCTCCAGTTACTTCAGGTTCCAGTCCAGGATCTCCTACCAGATGGGAGTAACTGGCAAACCCTGAGAAAATTGTAATCAGATGCCCGTACCACCTTAACCGGCTCCTTTAGACGTGCATGGATAAAGACTCTACTCCGACTACTCCTGGTCTCCTGGTCCAAGCTGAGGCGCCGGAATCAAAGTTGTTTGAAGAGCCCAATAAAAAGACTGGAACTGAGCTGTAACACATCTCATTCACAAGAGAGACCTTTATTGAACATGTGACAACATGTAACACAAACACATTTACATACAGAAAGTACACAACAATACTTTATATTGTACAATACAAGTTAGAATATTGACACATCATTGAACACAGCACACAATGAAAGGGTTGAAGGAAATATACTGTAACTAGGCCTATGCTGTGTTCTCCAGCAGTCAGGGTTTATGCCCAAAAAGCCCCCAATCCTCTGCGTTGTACAAGCAATCACCCTGTTTGAATTATGCTATGCTGCCCATAGTTTCAGAAATATACAATTGATGTCTACCAAAATCAATCCAGTTCTTCCTCGTACAAAGGTCTTTGTTGGTATGAAATTTGGAAAATGATTCATGACAAGAGTCATCACGTTAACATTACCAATCTGCGACAGACAAGATGACGATTCCAGAACAACCCCAACTTTTTCGGGTAAATAATTAAAATATAGGAGACACGGTAACCTTATTTCTCAGAGGGGTCAAACAGACAGGATGGTTTATATTAATTTGTGAGTCTTCCCTAGAAACAGACATTGTTAAACAGGTCAGGGATATAGGGTCATGACATCGGGTTGTGTCCATCCGTTGAAGTCTCGGGTCAGTTCTCATATGGTCAGCTGCTATACATGTAACACCTATGTATGTGTCACTGCATTATTTTGCCTCAAATAGTAGCTATGTTTAATTATCACTTACTGTCAGCAGCTCTAGGAGTTATGAACAAACAATTTGTTCCTAGGTTCAAGTGTAAAAGCAATTAACAGAGTCTAAGAACTCAAGGCGATAAGAAGAAGTAGATAAATGATCTGTTTGTTACGTTTCTTTTCATGGTGTCAGTGAATGAAACCAACAGAAGCCCGACTCCACTCTGGATCTAAATGCGGCTCAATCATTATCTTGTAAAGAATAAAGAAAGCAAAGATGATTCAACTGTTCAATTTTAATAACAATTAGGCTATGCTTTGATATTTTTTCACCACATTTATGCAACTCTTATTTCATATTTCCTTTTCCTCAGGCATCGTCTCCCTGATTTCCCTCGCTGTTCTGTCCTACGAGCGTTACTGCACCATGATGACGCCCACTTTGGCCAATGGCAGAGAATTCCGGCCGGCGCTGGGCGGGATCTGCTTCTCCTGGCTCTACTCAGTGGCCTGGACTGTACCTCCACTGCTGGGCTGGAGCAGATACGGACCAGAGGGTCCCGGTACCACCTGCTCAGTAGACTGGAGGACCCAGACGCAAAACAATGTCTCCTACATCATCTGCCTGTTCGTCTTCTGCTTTATCCTGCCGTTCGGCGTCATCGTCTACTGCTACGGGAAGCTGGTGCAAACCATCCGACAGGTGAGGGAACCGAACAATGACTCCGTTCAGAGCTGACAGGTTTGAATCAGCCGTAAAAAGACTCCAGATTGAAATGTACTTAATGGAGTTTTAAACGCACATGAACTTACTCCGTATCCGTCACCTTCACTGATCCCCCAACTGTATTAAAAGCTTCAGAAAATTCTGTCAGGAAGTCCCAAGTTACCGAGAGGGATAAGAATATGAGCTCACACATTTTAAAGACGAAAAAGGAACCCATGGATCTCAACAGATCAGGTGTGAAATCTCGACAAAGTAGTTCATTAAAACTTCAACAAGCAATTTCCTCTCTTGTTTTCTGCCGCCGGTGGAGATGCTCAGGCCCCTTGGAGATTTTTATAAGGAGTGTGAGGTCACGTTCCATTTGTAAAACATAATTCACACCTTGATGCAAGAGAGGTGAGAGACGGGACTCCATGATTTTAAATGTGGAAGACAGCCAAACTTCAGAGCCTGATATTGGTGCTGAACTGGTATGACATCACGTCTGCTTTCTCTGTTGTTCTCAGAGAAAGTTCTGTGCTTAGATTTTTCGCTTTAGGGAAATCAGGGCCTCATTAAACTTTAATCTTCACATTTGCACGGTGTTAACTCCAGACAACAGAGAGGAAGTGTGAAAGTTCAGACGAGATGTGTCATTCCTTGATTGGTTCGTTTAGTACACAGAGTTCTTCATAAATAGTGCATGTTCGCGCTCAGGTTTGGTGTCTCTCTTCTTGTTCCACTCCTTCATTCAAACTCCTGACACGAACTCGGTGTCAGGAGGAAAAAGGAAAGCCATAGGGAGAATAAAACTACTGTTGTAGTTTAAATAAGAAAAGTGAGCTTGATTTAGGAGGCCCAGACAAAGTGTTTGTTTAAAAAAAGTTATCCACAGCCCCATGTGACACAGTTGGGGGTTTAGTGTATTCACTAATCTTGTTGCCGAGACTTAATTGGGCGTCACGCCTCATTAGTGATTGTTTATGTTCCACCTTGAGAAAAGCACTGAGATCAACTTCGGCTGAAGCGTTCAGTTACCGTGATAAGTGACATTCTGGCGAAGTCTTGAGAGAAGGACCGGCGTTTTATGCAGCAGCTGATTGGAGGTGATTAGCTTTTAGGTAGATCAGGTAAACAAGCCTGAGATGAAAAACTCGGATAGAAAATCACAAAAGGTGCCTCTAATCTTAGGGTCGGCAATATTCAAATTTTTGTTCAAACTTTTTTTCTGCTTCTCTGCTAATAATCCACCACTGTCTTTAAATGGAGGAGTCTTTATCTTCGATTGCAGACGACACCCGTCGCGTGTCCTCAGCGTGTTTCTGCCAATGCGTTAACAACCGAGACAAGTCCTGAAGCCTATCATGATTTATGATTTGGACTAAATATAACAGTTTTTAAGCCTATATATGCAATCTTGTTCCATCTTGTAGGATCATGCACAAAGTATAATTGGCCAGCTGAATGTGTGCATATCTTTGTGTTTCTGTGGGCGGTAGATGTCTGAGATGACCTTTTTTTTTCTGCAAGAGCGGCTGCTTTTATCCAGATGATAGCTCCAGAGAGAGAGTATCCAAGAATTAGGCTTGCCTGGGTGAACCAGCGTGTTCAGCAAACTTTGCGTGGGATGGTTGAATGTGTTTGTTCGCAGTCGTGCATCAAAATCACATCCAGAATTGAATTTTCCAGCCCATTTGCTGGATCAGACTCTAGTTTCTGCAGGGCCTGAGCTCAATCTCAAAGTGTGATTGGATTAAAATGATGAAGGCATAATTAAGGAGGAGGCATTGTGAAACAATTATCACCAGAGAAAATGAAAAAGGAGATGCGCTCTTCATAATCAGCACTATGATTATTTTGCAAAATGATTTCACAAACTGATGGTATTACTTATTTGGTGCTGAATTTGCATTTCTGCAGTGTTAACTTTTGTCTGTCTCTTCCTCACTGTCATCTTCATTGGCGCCAAAATGTGTCCAAAGGTCCGACAGCATTCTGTTCGGTACCAGCTCCTCTAATTGAGACCTATTTGTGGGTCTAGTGGTTAGTCTAGTGTACTGACTAACATTGATTGGACGGGGCGGAGCCACGTGACTGGACACACATTGGGCCAAGTGTAAATCAAATGAATAGACATTAGTAAGATCATGATTTTTAATAATTTTCAACTTATTCCTCAGACCAAACTCAAATAGATGTAAAATGCAACAAAACACAAATAAACAAATATCTAAGGGAGCTGAGAGTGTTGTGAGAAAATAGCTAATATACATCGATTGTTGAAAATTGTGTTATAACCGTTTAAAAATGTGTATAAACGATGTATAACATGCTTAATACAACCTAATTAACCAATAAGAACTGAGACTTATTTCTCCAGAAAGGAAAACTATGGGTAAAAGATATAACAGACCAAATAGATATACACATTATTTAGAACCACTCTCGTATATTTATGCTATGTCTGTCTTTATTCATAAAAAATAAATCACCTATACAATTTTTCTTAACTTTCTTACTAATTATTTGCAATTCTACATATCTTGTGCAATAAATATACTTTTTTTTTTTGCTTTGCTGATTTAGATTTCCTAACTTGTTCAAAATTTGCTGAATGTAACACAGATCGCTTTTATTTAACTGATAGAATTATAAATACGATTGAAAATGACCTTTATTTACAAAAAACAAGGCTTGAAATGATCGCTTTGGGATTTAGTGACTTAAAAACAAGTCAAATAATGAAACATTGATAAAAACTTTATAGGATAGTCTTATTGTAAAGGCTTAGCCATGTTAGCTTTATGGATATGTTAGCATGCTGAGAATTTTGCACTGCTAAGAAGGGACACCCGGACTGTGGAATCAAAAGAGCTTTTTCAGTTCTCTGGTGAATCGTTTTCTAAGTCTATGATCACTAATATCACAGTAGTTATTTTTGCCATGCAGTGTTTGTGCATTAGAATGAGAATCCTGTTCAGAATCATTACCTGAAGGCACAGGTCTGTAGGGAAACAGAGAAAGGTTATTGTAAACAGCGATGTGACGCGACTATCAAAGAAAAAGCCCTCATGGAGCAGGTTCAAACCAGAGTGGTGATTCATTGTTTCCTGCAGCAGAGGAGAGGATTTTCTCTTTAGTTAATGCTCTTATGATCAAAAAGATTTCCCACCAGTGATCTTGTCAGACACCTGAAATTAATTTTGCCAATTTTCACTCACTGGGGATGAAGGGTTCTTCTGCATCCCCGCCTGGATCCTACCTTCAGATTGATGGGGCGGGTGCAGCTCCTCATTTGATGAATTCACATCTGCAGGAAGTCGTCATTAAACCCCTTTATGAAGACGGAGGAGGAGCGGAGAGAGAAAAGCGACTCCCCACGCTCATTTAGCTGCTGACACTTTCTAAATGAATCACGCGAGTCAGATGTAGTAAGGAGTCTTTCTCCGTCCTGCTGTTTGTCAGTTTCTTATTAGGCGAGTGGGATATACAATATGTTGATATCTGAATGTGTAGAGAAGAGGAGGAAGAGAAACAAACACAGAGAACAATGGAACAATCAAGTTTATTTATGCTTATTTCATAGGACAGGTGCCGTTTGCATAAAAAGTCACCGAATGCAAGTGTTCAAGGAAATAGAGATAGTTAACATTCATCCCTAGAAAGGAAATAAAGTAAAATATACCTTTGAAAAGTTCCATTCATACATGCATCTTTTTTTTTTTCCCACTTACCTGGGGTTTATGCCAGAAATCCCTCTCCCCAGCAACACTCTCCAGCTTATCCAATTCTGGGTCTAACAAGGGGTTTCCTCCCAGTTGAATGTGCCTTTAAAAACATCATTGAATTGAGAAATATTAAAGCACAGCTGAACAACCAAGCAAAAGCAATATTTGCTTTTACCTCTTATAGAAAGAGGAGCGTGTCATCGGCGTACATGGGATGTCAAAGATCAGGACATACTTCTTGAAGGTTGTTGATTTATAAACCAAAGAAAATGGAGCCCAGGATATTTTTTCTTGGGGAATTCCTGTTTCAGTTTCATCTTTAGTCTCAACACTTTTCACGATCTCTTTGATGGGGGTCAGTTCATGGCGGGCAATCAAGTTGTATAAAAATACTTTTATTAGTTTGTCTGCCACACTATCACATGTTTTACCTAATAAATAGACGACTGTGTTATCAGAGTCCGTTTGAAGACCGAAATCAGGACATATTTCTGGAAGGTTTCTTTGTATATAAAGCCAAGAATTATGAGGTCCAGACTACTGCCTTGGGGGACTCCTTAATAAATTTTGTTACAATTGACAATGTTTTTCTTGTTCTTCTTAAGAAGCGGTCAATCCATGGCAGGGACCTACCGCATCTATTTTAATATACATTCATCAGGTGATTACTTTATGTTCCCCTGTAGTAAAGAAGTAGATCAATGTGGTTTGATTACGATGGAGCCAAACTCTAAAGGGTACGGCTCATGATTTCTCTTGAAGTGATGTAACACATTTTCCAACACGACAGGACTGGAGGAAGACCGATCCATCTATTTTTGCAGTTTTCTTCAGTGTTCCCGTATTTTGCAAAAGCATAAACCTGGGTTCTTTTTTTCCATCCATCTGGTAACCGCCCTGCTTTGACCGCGGTGGATTTATGGCTGTACGGGTTTTCTCTTTTGGTTCATTAGGCCGTTAAACACTTTGTTCACCTCATTTTTCTACTGCGGCGCTTCATCATGTTGACACCGAGTCACATCAGCCTCTCTACCCTTTTACTAAATCTTTTCAAGGTAAAGCTTGCATAAGTGTTTTAAGTCCGGCAGTGTAGTCGACAAATCCTCCACCAACACAGAACCGAAGATACGTGATTCCATTTGGTTTCATTTGGGTTTCTCTGAAAACATCATAAACTCACATAAACTGTTTATCAATGTGATTTCTAAATGATTTATATATAAATTAGGTCGTCGTTTACTGACTTTTATTCAGTTAGTTTGCTTTGTTAGTTATTTTTGAAGTAAAAAATAAATCAAATTCCTTTAAAATTGAAAACATATTTTCTCATTTACACTTATAGAAAACTATAATAATAATAATAATAATATATCGTAGTCCTTTGGGTATTTTTACTTTTGCTCGATTTTCCCATAGTTCACTTTTTACAGTCTTGTTGACCACATGAGTTGTTATTTTTTTTTTAAACTTTTTACACAGTAAATGAATTATTGTGCAGCGTTTTTGGTGTCACCGAGGGAAGATTTGGGAAAGCTGTTTGTGAGTGTTTCGCTTGATAAAAGACGCACGACATCGTTGTCTCCTCTATTAGACTCGCTCGGCCGGAGATAAGTGCATTATTTTAACCCACACAAAAAAATTCATAGCCACCAGCGATCCACTCCAGGTTATTAGACTATCATCCACATGATCAGGCTGATAAGTGACTCAGCTTCATCAAACCACAGTTTTGCCTGAATGTAAAAAAACAAGCTAATAAAGTGATAACAATCCTCTTCATTTCCACACTTTTGTCATGATACGATCATCTTATAATTTAACGTTGTGTGAAGACCCTCGGGAGAATCGTTAATTATCGGCGACAGAATTGAGGCGTCCGAGGAGAAATACCGGAGAAAACCCTCAAAGGGGGATGGAGTTGTGTTGTTTGGGTTTGCAGGTGTGTGTCGTTGTTTGGCAGCAGCAGCCGGGTTTAAGGTGACCCGGAGGGGAAGATCATTTCCAGCTCTAACACAAAGACTTTCACAGTGTATGATAAAATCTCTGGTGTATAAACACTATGTGCCGTATGCTGAAAAAACCTAATCTACTGTACAGCATATAAAGAACTGCAGCAGCTTGAGGGAATTAGATAATCACTACATTTTTCTCTTTCCTTTTTTTCTACGCAGGATTTTCCAAAGCTATTTGTGGCTTTCACACATCACGATGATTCCTGAGGGCTTCTTTCCATTGCATCAGCGCTTACAATAGATGAACTGTACTACAGATGAATTGAAAACTACATATCTAAAAAATGTACTACCCCGCCTCCTAATAAGGTCCCTGAGTCTATTTGGATCAAATGGGAGTTCAGAACATGCAGGGTTCTTTCACCCGACAGTCTCCATAAGAGGCCGGTCCAAACCTCTTAATGGCTTTGTTGCAGCTTGAAATTTTATCACCTCCAGCAAGTAGAGAGAGTTTTTTTTTTTTCTCCAGCTCTTGTTCATTTCTTGATTCCTCGAGAAGTCATGAATGAATTTTGAGCAGATTTCATGGATAGGTTAATCCATTAGATTATCTTCCGGATGTGGATCATTGCGGTCGATCACAAATGATCTGCTTCTAACCTCAGGGATAATGGAGTGGATGTCATTTGATGTCACAGAACTCCAGTTGCTTCGGCTTCAACTTTCAGGATGCCATCAGCTGGATGGATGAGAATCTTCACAAACATAACAGAAACAGAAACCCGGTTACCTCGGCGGAGGTTCGCTCTCCTTAAATGCTGTCTGTCTAGAGAACACGCTTCAACATTGGTCATGAGACACAGTATAAAGAAACGCTCAATGTATAATAAAATAGAAGGGCTCTCAGAGGAAAGGCCAAACAGACCCTTTTATCGTCAGTAGACCATTTGAAGCACCTTTTGTCTGGGGACTGGGTAGATTATAAATCTTTGAAAGCTTTCTCTGTCAGCTTTGTCACCTTTGTGGTCATCGGTTCACGTAGTGATTACGTATTTATGAAGCCTCCAAGTACGGCGGCAAACTAATGTGGGCAATCGCAATTTATTGTGAAGCTTCTGAGGAGGGTTGAAACCCCAGCCTCTCCTGTGTGTCTCTGTGCAGGTCCAGTCTCACGCGTCCATCAGAACCATTTTCATTCACATCCCAGCTGCAGCCAAAGTCTAAAACGTAGGAATCGTTACTATTATAACCAATGTCTCCTACATGATGGGGACAGCGCCACTTAAGTTACAAGACCTGTTTGAGGAACGCATGTCGGGTTTTTTATTTGTGTTTTTTTTTCGCCAGTTTCTGTCTTTGTTTTCTTCCAGCCTTCTTAATTAGTTTCCTCTCCTCCCAATTAGCCTGTTGCTCATCTATTCCATCCACTCCATTCCTGTTTTTAAGTTTGTCTCAGGACGCTCTCACATCTTAAAGTCCAAAATAAAGTTCTATTCTATACATTTCAATTTGCCTCAATTCGCAAATTTTGCATTTACACTTCAGAACTCATGACAAACCTACATCTTCATCGGTTAATCTCGAGTCATTGATGTTGATCTATCTGATCTCAGACTGTGGGATCCGGACACGGGGCAGAGATAGAGGTAAGATTTAACTCCTGTAATTTGGGTTGGATCAAACTTTCCGGAAAGAAATTCTCAAAGTCTTCTACAAAAAATGTGGATGTGTTTTTCTCCATACCCCTGCTCTCCGCGCTCTCCTTGCTCTCCTTATTTATTAATAATAATAATATTAATAATACATTTAATCTATAAAACACTTTACGTTTGGATCAAATCTCAAAGTGGATAATATGGAAATTTAGAGTTTCTAATAAATTAATTCAACAAATGCCACGAAGAAATGAAAATCAGCGAAGAAAAAGTTTTTCCATAGTTTTTTTTTGGTTGAGGGCATTAAAGGGTGAATTGTTTCCTGAACTATCACAACCATTTCTCATCTTGCGTCTGCGTTCGGCTTCCTTACTTTGAGCTGGGCGGGACGATTAACTTCGTAATGACGCTTTTGTCGTTCCGTTCTTTTTCTCCGACATGCAGCGTCACTGACGTTTTACAAACCAGCAAGATGTTGGAGTGCGTCCTTCATCCCGCGACAGCGGCTTTTCCCACATGCTCTCTTCTCCGCCGTAAATAACGGCAGCAGCCAGTCGGAACGGAAGCCTGAGATATTTGTAAAACATCGTCGATAGCTGACACAGCAGCTGTCGCCAGGATTGAGAGTGAGCCGTTATCTCCGTCACATAGGAGGAGTGACTTCCTTCAACAAATCCTTCAAACTGTCGCCGCTCAAAGGCTGAGATTCAAGGAAACGTTGCACGAAATATTTTCTAACCCTCCAGATCAGCATTTGGATTTGGGTTCATTTCGGGTTGGAAAAGGTTAAGGTTTTGAATTAATCCATCACTATCACAATCACAATCACAATCATCGCTGAATTTGCGCTTTATTCCTCCTTTTTCTCTTCCCCTCAAGTTTTTTCTCACAGACCAGGCAGCATTAGATGAAACCTGCATTAGTTGAATATGCAAAAAAGTGACAAATAGCTTCTTCCAACACTTTTTTGTTTGCCTGGTTGCGCTCTAATTTTAGGCTTGTGTTGATTTATCTCTGGAAATCGGCCCATTAATCATATCCTGGACAGAAGAACACCCTTGAATTTAGCTGCTCTACCAGTAAACATACAAAGCCATCTTTTTCTGTAATCCGTAATTATCTATCCGTCCATCTGCTTGACTGACTCCCAGCTGACAGCGGGCGAGATGCGGGTACAACCTGGACAATTTGCCTTCCTGTCATTCACTTCCCTCTTGCATCCTTAGTCTTCATTTCCTGTTGTCACTTGACGTATCTGCAGTTCTGTACAGTTCTGTACAGTTCTGTACTTTCTGGGACATTTTATTTTACGTTTTTTCATTTGTCTGATTACATTAGCTAAGCTGCCTGATATCTGCTGACTGCGTTCCAGCCGGCCGCTCTGTCTGTCAGAGTTGCGCTGCCATCCGTGGATCTGAATTTGGAGTTTTTTTGCCCCTGATTCACGAGTGCAAATTATTAACTTGAACGAAGCCGTGAATCTTCCTCATTCCTTGACTCACTCATCTGTGTGATTTAGATTCATTTGGATGATATCGCTGTATTTATGAATATTTCACCGTTTCTTAATGACATATTTATGTTGGCAGCAGAGAATGAAATTGTGTGGGTTAAAATGTCACATCTACTGCGCTTGGAAATGAAAAATGCAAAGCGCTCAGTCCTCTGCCTCGTGGTGAATCCATCTGCAGTGTCTGGTGAGTTATTGAGGAGTGGATTGATTGAGCTTCTCTTCTCTCCTCGGTTAAAACAACAATCTGTCTTTAGGGTGAGGCAGACGTTCACCGCTTGTCTTTGTCTAGGAATCTGTGGTATTTTCAACCTTCATCACCAAGGACTTGAAGAGGGGGACGTGAGAATGGGTCACTTTTCGTTTCCAGATGGGTCTCCAAAACTGTTAAATATATTGTTCAGGAAACTTTCTAGAGACAACTACTGATTACTGAATTGCTGCATTTTGCCATTTATTGAATTTGATTTTTTTTTATCCCCAAAAAGTTGGGGATATAATAGAAATCCTTTAACCTTAGTGCGAAGAAGAACTAGATGGATTTTGGGAAAGGTTGGTTGAATATTTTCAACACTAGGGGAGCTAGTGGGTGTTCACAGATAAAGCATCGAATTTGGACTAAATGTTTGGTCCGGTTTAGTCCACATTTGGTGCATATGAATCTACGTGACAGGATCTATCTTATTCTTATATGTCTAATTTTACCCTAATGGCTCTTTTGACGGAGAATTTTTGTTTTTTTTCGGATATAACTCACATTTAATTGGAGGAGTTTAATCAGGAGAATTGCTTGTACAACTCAGGTGATTGGGGGTTTTCAGGGATGTACCCTTGAGGTCCTGTACGACAGCATAGGCTCAGTTTCTATTGTCCTGGCGAGCAGCACAGTAACGGTAAGGCGAGAAGGTCTACCTCTGCCCTTGGGGCCTTCTTGTTCAGAGTTTGCATGTTCTCTACATGTCTGCGTGGGTTCTCTAAAGGTTTTACGACTTCCTCCACTAGTCCAGAATCATGTAACTGAGGTGAATTGGTCGCTCTTGATTGCCATTAGGTGTGAGATTGTGAATGGTTCTTTGTCTCCAGGTGCCAACTTAAGTTATCTGGGACAGGCTCCAGCCCCTAAGTAACCCTAAACAGGATCAGCAATCACAGAAAATGGATGGATGGATGTTTCCATCGTTACAATTTCAATTTAGGCTCTTATTTGTCTCGGATGGTCTTAACAAAGAATCATGGAACTCTTACGTTGTGGCATTGGCGGGGAAGGTAGAGCGGTGGACCACTTATCGAAACATCGGCGGTTCGATACCCAGCCACTGCATGTGGAAGGGTCCTTGAACAAAATGCTGAACCTGAAGTTATCTTGAAGCCTGTTCTAATAATGATTGAGCGGTGGTGGAAATGGCTTCTGTGAATGAGGGCCGGTGGTGTAAAACCGCTGTCGAGACTAAAGCCTATACTTAAGCGATTAATTGCCAACCAATCGCGATGCTGTTTATTCTGTTGTGTGCTGGAGTTAAACAGAATGAAAACATTTCCAGTCCTTAATAATAATTAAACAAATAAACTCACAAATAAATTTTCACGCAAGGTTGACAGAGTACGGTCCAAAACTTCCTCCCACGGCCCAAAAACCGTGTAATATAGGAAGAGTCTTGACTCTAACTAGCCCATAGGTGTGAATGAGAATGTGAAAAGTTTGCTCCATTCACCTGTAATAATAATAATAATAATAATACATTTAATTTATAATGCACTTTACATTTGGATCAAATCTCAAAGTGCTACAAAGCAAAAGCAGATAAAAGCATCAATAAAAAATAAAATAATAACTATATAAAAGCCAACCTGTGGGGGTATTTTCCCATCAACACAAATTAATTTTATATATGTATGTATATATGCGTGTATTGTGTGTATACACAGTGCTTTTAGCTCTTTAATACTTTTGCACTGTGGTTCTGTCAGGAAGAAGCAATTTTTCGATTCTCTGTTTGTCTGGTACATTTCTGCACGATTGACAATAAATCTCCTTGAATCCTTCATTTTATCCTTTATCGCCATGTGGCTATTGCTACCTT
This sequence comes from Lophius piscatorius, assembly GCA_009660295.1. Taxonomy (NCBI): domain Eukaryota; kingdom Metazoa; phylum Chordata; class Actinopteri; order Lophiiformes; family Lophiidae; genus Lophius; species Lophius piscatorius. The sequence continues at coordinate 26,387 of VRLP01003446.1, forward strand.
GGATCCTTTGATTACCTTGATGTTCTTTCAGGGTTAGAGCTGTGGCATCAGTGGGCCAAACAGAGACGCCGAAGTGGAAGGCACAGGAGACAACCGGCTGCAGAATATTTCAGAGATACTCAGAGAGTTTGTTGGAGTTGTCGGTAGATTTAGAGGCTGGCAGGAAGTCAGACGTTAATGGAGGAATCCAGGGTAAACCCAGTGTACTGTTGTGCCTCGATGGAGGTTTGGCCTCTCCGAGTGCTTCTTCTAGTTTGTTATACGACTTCAATTTTCTAGCTTATTGTAGAAAGTTGAATTGAACGTGATGTTGTGGTTCACAGGGAGAACTTCTCCCTAAGCGTCTCTCTTGGTTGAACTGCACCCACAGCAGGAGATCCTCTGTGTTCCATGCTTGTTTGTGTATTTGTTGTACTGCAGCTTCGGGTAAAGAGGAAAGCGAAGCAGACGGCAGATTGCGATGTTAAATCTGCTGCATTTACTTGGGAGAGGCTCCTTTCTCACCAGCTTGATTGAAGAGCCAAGGGAGGAGCGAACGTTATTGATGTCGCTCCGTGGCACATAGCAGGAAGTCTTCTGCTATCGACCGTATCAATAAGTCCTCACAGTGACATTTTGATGATTTGAGTTTGGACTCTTCCAACTGCAGTGACTGTTTGTTGTACAAGTGACATAGAGGTAAGGAGAAAAATCAATTTGCAACATGCAATCTCTTTTCTCAAAGCCTTGGATCAGCATTTAGTCAGTTATATTGCGATACCGATTTGTCTTTGTATATAATCACACAGATCCCGGCTAATATTCCCTGAAGATGGTACATTCCTGCAGGAGGCAAATATTTACAGCTGGAATGACAGGAGCTGAGCAGGTGCTCGCTATTTGATGCATATTAGTCCTACTTAAAGTAGTCCAGAACCTAGAAGGGATTAATTAATTAAGATGGCGCTGTGTACAAACCGCTCAGGAGAGCGCATTCCTCTGCCAGCGCCAATTCCATTTAAACTGGAGACGCCAGGATATAATTACCACCGAGATGACTGAGCCACTACTAAAAATCATCGTTTTTTTCATCGTTGTCTTTAAAAAAACAACTAAAACGCTGTTAAACATGTATTCACATTTGCTCCTTGTTTTACCTGAAATCTCACGATGATCCTAAATCACAGTAAAATGCAAATATACTTTTTTTCCATCGAACTCAAAGAACATGCCAGAAACCTCGGTGCCTTCATAGAAGTCGACCTTAACTTTCATTGCCGTGTTGATTACGTCCTTAGATCATCTTTTTTTCATCTTTCAAACGTCTCAAAAATCAGAAGCTATTCTATTATAGCTTCTGATGAAAATCCTTCAAAGGACTGCAGCCTTATCAGAATGCTGCTGCACACATTCTAAGAAAAACTCGCAAATCACCCCAGCTCTTAAATCCCTGCACCGGCTTCCAAATCACGCCAGAGTTGATTTCAAACTACTTTATAACTGTCTATAAAGCGCTGAACGATCCTGCTCCAAACTATAATAAAGATCCAACAAGAAGCCTCGGGTCATCAACATTTCTATTTACTGTTGTTTTTTATTAGGTTATGCAACTATCTGCTATTATTGTTGTTTTTTTCTGTATAAATTACATGGATTGTCAGCTTCTTTGTTTTAAAAGAACTACTGTGCTCTTTAACTACTTAAGCATATGCTTATTTGCTTGTTGTTTTTGTTCCTGTCCATTCTATGCTCATATTTTGTGTTTTTAAACACGTACTGCTGTTTTGAAGCACATTGTGTTGCTTGAAATGTGTTCCATGAATAAATCTTCTTCTCTTCTAAATCATACATCTTCATAAATATTAGAGCGCGCAAACCTCCGCCAAGGGCCAAAAACCTACCTCTGAACTTACTCTTGAATAGACATTGTTTCATCATTTTCTGTTCCTCTCCAGTATAAAACATCAAAGGAACCAATCACAGCAGAACCCTAGGCTTAGGAAACATTCATGCAGATCTCTCCATTAATTTCCGAGTTATTGCCGGCCTCTCATTCTACCAACAACTCCGACAAACTCTCTGAGTATCTCTCAAATACTCTGTAGCCACTCGCTTCCTGCGCCTTCCACTTCAGCATCTCTGTTTAGCCCACCAAGCCGCCATCTCCACCCCCATAGGAACATCAAAGGAACAAAGGCATCAATAATGGACACAGTTTCATGAAAGCGGTTCGCCATATTGCAGAAAAAGTGTTCACTCCTGTTTTTCCCTTTGTTTGTTAGCAAGATTACAGAAAACTGATGAATGGATTTGCATTAAAATCTACCCAGCGGTAGTTTTAGGCATATCCCACAGATTATTACACTTTGGTGACGTTACGTGTTTTGCATAACTACTTCTTTGTACATTTTTTATGCAAATCCGTCTATTCGGTTTTCTGTAATCTCGCTAACAGACAGACATACAGACACACAGGACTGAAAACATCCTCCACACCTCCTTCCTTGGTGGAGATAAAAAATATGTTTCTTATTAATCCAGATAGATCTTTCAATGAGAAATTCATACACATCACAGAAAAAAAAAAGAAATCCTGAATCTGCCTTTAAACTTTGTTGAACTCTTCCTTTAGCCTAAACTCGTATTCTACATAGAATTTCCTCAAAATCCATTCACAGCTCTTTTAACAAACAGGTCGAAGGTGAAACCCCTGGCTACCCCGATGGCAGCGCTGCATTCATTATCTGCCGGGGGCACCAGATCATGCAGGGGGGCCACTGGCTGTCTGCCACACCCACCGTCTGTCTGATCTTTAAACTACCAAGGTGACCAGAAACTTCAGAGAAAGCAAAATACTGAGACCTGAAGTTAAACATCTCTTTCCTGTGATATGATAGTCAGCTGTGGTGAAAGTATATACTTCAAAATCCTGTTCATTAGATGTGTTAACAGCTTTAACATTGGCTACAGGTCCACTTTAAGGTCAGAGTTCAATTCTAATGCCTTACTGTAATCACATTACATTTTTCTATCTAACACATTCCTGATTACTCTTTCAGTAATCACATTGTAAAATGTAAAATATTCATCTTATTTGACTATTAAAGGAGGTTTTTTTTCTTTCTTTGTCTGCTCAATATGGTTAGGAAGGCCAAGGAGTTTTATTAACCAACCAGCCATAACATTAAAACCACCTGCCTGATACTGTGTAGGTCCCCTCTTTGCTGCCTAAACATCTCTGTGTGTTCCGACGCCTTTCTATCAGTTCCAACATCAACGTTTCAAGCATTTTTGAGCAACAGCAGCTATTCTGTTGGACAACTTGTTCTAGCCTTCACTCACCAGTTCACCAGTTTTCCATCCTTAGAGCATTTTGATGGCTACTAACCACTTTAGACGGAAACACCCAACAAGACCTGCAGTTCTGGAGATGCTCTGACAAACACAGTTTAACTCTTGTCAAAGTTCTGCAATTCATAATTTTAAAGGTTTTAATTAATTCTGAGTCTATATTCTCCAGCACCTTCTAGTTTGCCCTTTGCACCTGTTGTTATTTTTGTCATGTCTGAAACTTTTCGTACTGCTGCCGTTTCGGCTAGGTCTCTCTTATGAAAGAGATTTTATATCTGTAAAAGTCAATCATTGTTATCCTGACCTATGCTGTCAGTGGTTATAATGATATGGCTGATCAGTATATATGACCTCAAAACTAAACAGGTAAGAGATATCTGTAAGCAAATATGTGAAAATAGTTCAAGCACACTGAGAAGAACTCCTACAAGCTGCCGAATCTTTCCTCATCAATGAGTTTTATTCCTTCTTTTGTCTTTATATATAATCGTTTTCAGTCACGCCAATGTGCCGATAATGTCATTTCTCCCTCAGATCCGCAGTGTGAGCTCAGTGGTGAACCAAAACAGAGAGCAGCGCGTGCTGGTGATGGTGGTCATGATGGTGGTCTGCTACCTGATCTGCTGGCTGCCTTACGGAGTCGTGGCTCTGCTCGCCACCTTCGGCCCACACGACCTCGTGACCCCAGCGGCGAGCATCACACCGTCGCTACTGGCCAAATTCTCCACCGTCATCAATCCTTTTATATACATATTCATGAACAAACAGGTGAGAGGCTCTCGGGGACTGTAAATCTTTGATCTTCTACCCGTATTCCATGGCAACCTATTTCTGTCTCCGTGTATCTGCCTGAGACTCAATAAAAGTTAACAGTTGGCAAAAATGTATTTTAATGTGAAGTAGAATCAACAAACGTGTAAAATACAGATGGCAGATGTGAACATTAAGGAAAAATTGAGGCAGAATGATGCTAAATTCAACTATTTGCATAAAAACCTTTTTTTTTTTCCTTCTTTTGAGCTTGTCTCACTTCCAATTATCTTAGAAACATAATTAGAAACATGGTTACATTACAGGCTTTACATCTATAGTTCCCAAAAAGTGCAAATATAACAATTTAATTAATAAAATTGAAATATTTACAAACAACCTGAAATATTCCAATGACTTTTCCTCTCGATCTTTCTTAAAATATTGTTGTTTATTGTTCATATAATAAAAAATTAAGCCTACACCGTCGTCCCCCGCCAGCAAGGGAAAAGCCCCTAATCCCCTGTTGCTCAAGAAATCCCCCTGATTGACCTCTTCCAATACTTTGTGATGTTATGTCCAATAAAGCAGTGTTTTTCATGAAAAGATAGTGAAATATGATATATTCAATATATATTGTCTCCTCGAGTAACTTCTTTGACCCAAATTTGGTCTTGTTATTGTGGAAAAAGCTCCTCCTAGTGAGAAAAATAGGAATTATTAGAATTAAATGTGGTATATTTTAGATAAAACCCATGGAGTTGATTCATACACATCAAATGTGGACTAAATTGGACACACAGTTGAATAATTATGGTCTGAAAACTTTTGATGATAATACCCCCCCCTAGTGTCAGAAATATGCAACTGACCTTTCCCAAAATCAATCCAGTTCTTCAACGCCCTGAGGGTCTATGTGGGTATAAAACTTGAAAATGATCCATGAAACAGTTTTTGAATTCTGAAGATCCTGATCCTGTCTAATGATCAGGCACCTACGTTACGTGGTAAGGCTTCAAATGCCCCCCAACCCCCCTCACACACACACACAATGAGAATGTTGAAAGGAGGGATGAACCAATGTCAGAAGGTCATGAGCGAGAAAGAGACGGCAGAGAGAAAGAAGGAATCAAGAATAGAAGAACTGGAGTGAAGGTGAGAATAAACCACCAGAGGACAGCAGGGACGTAAACATGAGCTGGAGGACGAGAGAGGAGGAAGGTGACGAGTTGATGAAGTTCTTTGTAATCTGTGAACGGGACCCTTTGATTCTTGATCAGCGTGTGATGATGTCACTATCGGAGAACGCCGACCTTTTCCTCCTTCTGTCCCTCTCACTCTTTTATCTGCGTGGCGTTTTTAATCTGCCTCTTCCTCTGCCTGTCTCTCTGCAGCCCGGGAGACATTTAACTTTCTCTGATGACTGGAGTTTACTTCTGATTAAGCAGCGGTGACTGAACTTTCAGGGCCGCAGATTAACGCGCCGGAGGCCACGCTGTGTGGCGCTTTCAGTCTTCAGTTCCTCCCAGCCCGTAAGAGTGTCAGCGTGTGTTGAGGCGAGTTGAAGACTTAAAGCGCTGCTCAGATTCATGCCGCGGACCCCAAACAGTCTCCGTGAAAATGACACCTCCACTGTCCACTCTGAGGGGAGAAGGTGCCGGTGTCCGTGGTGAGTTCTCGGCGCCGGACGAGAAAGGTCATCGAACCACAGTCATCGATGAAATAAGACGAGACGAGACGAGATGAGTTGAGATAATGTCCCCAAAGGGAAATTTGTTCTGGTCCAATATCACACATCACCAGGGCATACACGACATTCACGCATCATTGAACAAATACTTCAAGTGTTAAGGTTAAACACGGCGCAGCTAAGTGATGTTTTGCACTTGTACGGGTGAGAAACCTTTGACCTCGGTTTCGCTGTCAAGCTGCCGAAACGGGCCGTAATGCCGTATATAATGATTCTGTCCAGTCCAGCCCGGTAGAGCAGCAGCATGACCTCCTGCTCCACTCTGGAGACCTTGGGTCTGTGTAGAAAGTACATACTCTCATACTGTTGGAGTTGAGAGAGTTCCATCACCCACCTTCCAGCTGAGTTTCTCATTCCTGCTGCCTAAGAACCCGCTGGACATAGCTGCAGATTCAACCTCCCTGTTTTAGCTGACAGCTGACGTTTTACTCTCAGACAGAAGGGTCTGTGTTTGGTGTGGCAGCCGAAACACCAGAATTAGGACTCATTCAGAGAGAAAATACTTCTGCCAACGACTCTGAACAACCAGAACATAGTTGCCAAGTTACACCAATTTCATAACATTATAACCGGGTGTCTAATACAGTGGGACTCCAGCTTTTGCCACCAAAACACCTCTTACACGCAAAAGCATGAAGTCCACGATATCTGTGAAGGTTAGCTGTGGTTCTGGCACCAAGACCTCAGCAGCAGATCCTTTAAGCCCTTTAATGGTCCCCATGGATCAGACTGGTTTGTCCAGCATATACCAATGGTTTTCAATTTGATTGAGACTTGAGGAATTTGGAGGCCAGGGTCCACACACTGAACGGAGCTTTATCCTGCTGGAAGAGGCCAACGCCATTAGGAAATACCATTTCCATGTAGGGGGTCCTTCGTCTTGGGCAATGTTTATGTAGGTGGTACATGCCAAAGATACATCCCCATAAATGGCAGGACCCAAGAGTTCTGAGAGGAATGTTGCCCAAAGCATCTCACTGCCTCATGCAGCTTGCCTTTCCCCACGATGCATCCTGCTGCTACCTCTTCCCCAGGTAGGTAGCAACGTACAGACCCAATCAGAATCACATTCTGGCCCACGGAATCTTTTAAAGTATACTGTTTACCTATATTGCATGTTTTGGGACTCAGGGTGGAGGCCGGAGGACCCGGACAGAACCAACACAAACCCAAAACTTAAAACTCCACATGCGAAAGACTCCAGGTGGAATTGAAACCAGAACATTCTTACTGTGAGTCAGCAGCACAAACATGCCTCCTGATAAATACGTTACGGCATGCATTCCCACATTCCAGCAGTCCATGTAAACTCTCCGGTAATGTTTATTTCATGTACGGCTGAATTAATGGTTAGGAATTGGGGCTGGAAACAGCAGGAGTACGCTCAGCTACATATTAGTGGCCCTTTCTGGTACCAAACCGTCTCATGCATGCACGTATTGGCCCGCTTCACAAACATATTAACAGTGGTCGGGTATAAAAATCCAGGGCGGATCCAGTTATACACAGAATCATGAGCCGTACAAAAGTTAAAAGGTGAAAACATCTGCATGTAAACCATCATCTATCTTTGAAATGGAATCAACTCTTCCTCGCTCCGAAATCTATCCCTCGACATTCAATTTCACATAGTTTGACTCTACTTTCATAAAGTCTTGCTGACAAACAAGCTAACACAGGTGATTGCATGACTTCAGCAGTATTTTGGGGGAGTTAAGAAAAAGCCACTTATTACACCTCTTGAGTCGCTTAATCCAGGAAGTCCTCCGTCTGCATGATTCTTATAACTCAATAACACAAAATCAAGTTTTAGCAATAATGTAAACATGCATTCCCTGATTATATGACAGTAGAAGATTGAAGTTGATCACCTGAGCTTCACAAATCTTCTTCTAGAAGAGACCGCACAGACTCCACAAGATAAATGTCGGACAGATCGGACCCAGGGGATTTTCAGCTTCCTTCTTGTTACTTTAAACAATTCTTAATTAAAAGTTCCTTTAGGTATAACGATTGTCGACTCACATTTTCTCATCAGTTTCACTTCACAGGTTTTTGTTCCCTAATGAGCGCCTCATGTTCATGACCTCCACGCTCAAAACTGACACACCACCTTTAAGAGCTGATATTATATATAGTCTTGAATGCACCAGAAACCTTTATTATGAAATAATTTTTCTAGTCGTAAACTCTACATCTGCTTCGCTGACTTATTTTAGAGGACTATCGTTGGATGATTTATCATCTCAATACATAAAATAGTCGTTTCCATCCTGCTTTATTTGTTTTATTTTCCCTAAGGTTCTATGACAGAGGACATTTACTTCACAACAAGCAATGCCGATGTCAGCAACGCAGCATAGTTAAACACAGCTCCAGTTGTAATATCCACAATGGCACCATTAATTGTAATGCAATAAAGAACCATACTGCCAAATTTCAGAACATTATCTCCGTTTTGGGAACAAAGTTTCCGTCCTCCCGTCCCTGTGGCCGTACATAATAGACTGCTACAATAGAGAATAGTCTATCTCACAGGGACCCTTGTGATGCACATCTCACAATTGTTCTCTGTCTCCTACCCGGATCATCTGTTTCCATCTTGCCATGTCCTCTGCTTCTTCCTCTGTCACACCAACCAACTGCGTGTCCTCTTTCACCACATCTAGAAACATCTTCCCATTATTCTCCTGCCTGGAGGCTCCATGTCCAGCATCCTTCTACCGGTAGATCCACTATCCCATCTCTTCCTGTGTCCAAACCATCTCAGTCTGGCCTCTCTGACTTTGTCTCCAAGACGTCTACCCTGGTCTGTCCCTTTGATTTCCTCCTTTCTAATCCTGTCCATCCTGTTCATTCCCGGAGAACATCTGAACATGTTCACCTCTGCCACCTCCAGCTCTGCCTCCTGTCTTTCGGTTGGAGCCACCATCTCTAAACCTTCAATCAAGCAGAACTGCTCTCACCACCATCTTATAAACCTTTCCCTTCACTCGTGCTGCTACTCTTCTGTCACAGATAACTCCTGACAAAAAATACCCTTTTCCACACAAGCTACAGGCGATTCACAGTTTTTGTTATGTAATACCTCCAAAGTTTGAAGCTTGTTCTTTTTTTCTGGCTTTGCTGGTTTAAGCGAATGTTACAGCTAGTGACATTGTGACATTTATTGCACCTTTTGGAGTTTACTGCAGGCTACAGGCTCCTTTTATTGCACACAAACACTTCACAGTACTATCAATCTGTTTGCCCTGAACACACGGAGACATTGATTTTTTTTTGGATGTTGTCAGCCTTAAGATCTCAATCTGTGCCGGGTTTTTAGCTGTAATCCCTCGTGACGTCAGCCTCACACTCTCCTTCACACCTCCCTCTTCACACATTTTTCCCCCTGAGGTTTGGATCCAGCAGCATTTTGTTGCCCCCTCACACACAAACAGCGCCCCGATCGATTAACACAACGAACCTCTCCCTTCACTCTTGCTGCTACTTTTTCGTCACAGATAAGGCATGACACTCTTATCCTACCACTCCACCCTGGCTGCATTCTCTTCACCTCTTTTACACACTCCCTGTTGCTCTGAACTGTTGACCCCAACTTCTTAAACTCCTCACCTTTTTCACCTCTACTCCTCCATCCTCACCATTCCACCTGCCTCCCTTTCATGCCTTCACCTGTATTCTGTTCTGCTGCGACGGACCTTCATTCCTCTTCTCTCCAGCACATACCTCCACCTCTCCATGTTTCCATCCACCTGCTCCCTGCTCTCTCTACAGATCACAATGTCATCCTTGAAAATCTTAGTCCACAGAGCCTTACTTCATCTGTCAGCCTGTCCATCACCACAGCGAACAAGAAGGGGTCCAGAGCCGATCCTTGATGCAGTCCCACCTCTATCCGTCCTGCTGCACACCTCACCGCTGTCATGCTGCTCTCATACATATCCTGTAACACTCTAAGATGTTTCGCTGTCACTCCAGACTTCCTCATGCAAACCCACAAAAATCCTCCCTCGCGTTCTGTTGTACGCTTTCTCTTAACCCACAAGAGTCAAAATGCAACTCCTGACCGTCTCTTAAGATAAATCGCTCGTCAGTAGTTTACAAATAAAGTTATGAAGTCATTACAAATGACCTCATAACTAATCTCTTCAGATCCAGCCACGTTATCTGAATAAGGTTGAGGTCCACACTTTGGTGAGGCCACTCCAAAACATTATTTTATTCCCTTTGAGCCATTCAGAGGTGGACTTCCTCTTGTACTTCGTCATAACTATCCCCCTGCAGGACCCCGGCGCTCTTCGCCACCTCCACGTTTGACAGAAGGTAAAGGTCGTCTTCAAAGCGTTTCAACCTGTGACTCATAAGTAGAATATTGCTCCAGATCTCCGAGGGTCATTCAGGTGACCCTCGAAGGTGGGTAGAGAGATGGAGAGAGAGAGATTCCTTCTACTTCTCTTAGGGGATGATGAAATGTCTCACCAGAGTTAACATTCCAGATACAGGCCAACATCTGGGGACAAAGCAGGTTGTTTTAACTTAATTATTATATTATTATTTCATCAAACTAAAAACCTCCTTTAATGTACCTTATGCACATCAACCACTCTTCATTATTTTCTGCGTGTCACACAGTAGATCTGTGGAGTCCCAGAACCTCATAAGCAGCTTTAGAACTCTTCACACACTGACGGAGTTCAATCAATTCTTGAAGTGTCTTATTTTTCTCATAGATCCCTCTTCCTCGTTTAAGTGAATAAACAGGGCCGGTCCGTTTTCCACAGAAGCTCCAGGCTATTTAGGTCCCAGTTGTCAGTAATGTTATGCTTTTAATGTTTGATACTTGTTTTTTTTGAGTACGCAAATGTTACATTAAGAGGCGGCATCACATATATGCATATATAATTATATATATATATATATATGTCATCGTTTGGAGTTTTCTGCAGGGTCTTTTTATTGCTCACAGTCCCATCATCGTCTGTTTGCCTTGAAGACACGGAGACTTGGATTCATGCTGGAAGGTGTGAGATCTCAATCCATGCCTGGTTTTTGGCTGTAATCCCCTCGTGATGTCAGCCCCACGCTCTCCTTAACACCTCCCACTTCCCACATTCTTACCCCTGAGGTTCTGATCCAGCAGCTTTTTGTACCCCCCACCTCACAAACAAACAGCTCCCCCATCGATTAATACATCGGGATTCGATTTTGGTGCTAAATCTGAAAGCTGCTTCATCAAAAGGGGGTTAAAAAGCCCCACAGTCGGCTTGATTCTGCACGCCTGCTTGATCTGCGGCGCCCTGGGGAAATGTAGTAGACTTTAAGTATACGTGTGAAACCAGAGAGTATACTAAGTACACTACGTTTATCCAGGGGAGGCTCGCTGGACTCCCAACATGGATGCAAGAAGACGAGCTGCAGCTGAATGATATATTTGTTATAAATGTACCGATGCTCCATCCTAATCTGTGCGTGTGCATGTTGTGTGTAGTTCTACAGGTGTTTCAAGGCCTTCCTGCGCTGCACCATCCCCGAACGAAGCTCCACCTTAAAGACATTGTCACGGCCGACCAAGACGGTCCGCACCGTCCGCCGGGAGAAACAGCGACCTGTATCGGCTCCCGCTCCCTCCGACGTCATGCCTTCGCCCGAATCCAAACTCAAGTCCTCGCAGATAGCCAGCCAGAGGGCGCCGCCTCCATCACACGGGGAGTCTGTTGCTGCAGCCGACACCCCCGCTGCTCCCAAACCCAAACTGATCCTGGTGGCGCACTACAGGGAGTGAAACAAAGCAACAGCAGGAACTGAATGTTGGCACAGAAACTGAAAGAGCAGAGTGCAGATCTCCAATGAGGAATCCAATCTTCTTTCTAGTAGAGAAGAGGGCGCCATCAGCGGGGGTCTTAGATAGAAGCTGTGAAGTCAGCAAACAGCGTTGCACACAAAATGCCAGAGTGGTACTGGTTACCCCATGCTCTGTACATAAAGCAGTAGACTAGGGCAGAACACGGGGCTCCATGTTGGGAGCACCGACCCGCTTTACAGACACGCAAACATCTCTTTTGATTAAATAATGTTCCTTCTTAATCGAAATATTATTCAGGAACATTTCGGAAAAGCACAGCTCTTTTTCTTTTTTTTTGACGACTTGGCACCTTTTTTCGGTAAACAGGGCAATGAGGTATTTGTCAGCTCAGAGGGCGTAGCGGGATTATTCTTTTGTCGACGATAATTTCGGTTGAAAAAGGGGGCACGCCTGGATTCTATTTCCATGCCTGACGTTTGAGGATTTGATACTGATTATTAAAGCTTTTATGCAATCTAGACCTGCAAAGGTTTCCGTCATGCCTTTATGTACTATTTGCGGCAAACTCCGAAAGGAGCATTTCACCTTGTTGTGAGGTACATGTAAAGCGGTTTCACTTTTTCTGAGTCGTCTTGTTGTTTCTGAAACTGCAGTTTCTCTTTAAATCGATGGAAACGTGGATTTGTGTCGCCTACTGATTGTGTTTTCCTTTGCTTGTGCAGCATAAATGAAATCCTGTCACAAAAACCTCTGTCTAAATCATTTTCTATTTACTTCAACACAGAGTGTGTCTGGGGCTCTTTCTTTTTTTTTTCCCTCCCTCAATGATTTCCCTCTTAGTCATTTTCACATGCATTGATTAATCCATGAATTATTAACACAAGCATTATTTACAGGGGGAGGAAGCAGATTAAGGTTCTAAATTACAGCCTTCGTCTTAGTTGGGGGGAAAAAACAGCGAGTTAGAATAGAACGACTGACGTCCATGAATGAATGATGAGCTGAGGGCTACAAACACCCACACACGAACACACTCACGCACACATGCACACACACACACACAGACACACACAGACATAAACACAGAATAAAGTTTACTGACTGCCTGCAGCATAATACACCCAAATCTTCAGCAGAATCAAACAAAAATGTCTTCTTTTTTCTCCAGTCTGTTGATAAATACACTGTTTCTGAGACACATCAGTCGAGTTTCTGCTCACTTATGCGATTCCACCTCTGGCAGATGACTTCTAGAAGACCAATGGCTCCATGGAAGCGTCATCAGGCAATCCATGTTTTGGTGCAGATGTTGGGTATCTGCGGTTTACCGTATCCGTTAAAGCTGGGTTTAGGTGAGATTCTTCAGTTCTATAATATGATGCAGAATTGTTCTAGTGGGGACAGACAGCAGCAGGGGTGGAGGTGGAGGTGGAGGTTCAGTCCCCACACTACAGCTGCTCTCACAGCATGGAAAAAACAGAATAAAAATCTGGATTTGTACAGCACCTTAAAACAAGGCCTGCGCAGCAAGGGTATATATATCCAAGAAAAGCCCCTAATCCCCTGCATTGGACAGGTAATCCCCCTGACTGAACTCAAATTAAATATAAAGTCATGTTTAAAAAATAAAAAGCTCACGCTGGCGAGTAAAATAATATGAAATACTGTTGTATGATATCATAAATAAAAGATAGATCGCCTTTAATGTATTGATATTTGGACTTAATCGGACCAACAGTTAGGAAGTTATGTCCGAAAAGTGTTTTTTCCGTAAAAACAAACTTCCTGTAGTGAGTAGAATGTGAACTTTTAGGATAAAAAAAAGTTATGTTCAAGATAGATCTCATCGATTCGATTAATATGCACCCAATTTGAACAAAATCTGACGACGGTTGAGAAATTATGGCCTGAAAACTTTTGGAGATAAAGCTCGCCCCAGTGTCATAAATATACAACCAACCCAATAAATCTAATCTAAAATATAAATAGGACTGGGCGATAGTACAACTGAGGGTCTGTGCAATACAATATACGCTGGTCGAGCCATATCATTAAAACCACCTGCTTTATTTAAAGCACTGTTGTAACTCCTTTCATTTCGAACCAGGACAAGCTTTCATTGCGATTTGTGCTTCAGTAGCTCCTCTGTGAACTCAGAGAACACGGGATACCTTCACTCAGCTCATCAATGGGCCTGGTGCTCCCATGACCCATTTGTAGGTTCACCAGTTGTCCTTCCTTCGACTTTGGTAGCTGCTAACCGCTGCAGACTGGGAAAACCCAACAAGACCTGAAGTTCAGGAGATGCTCCGACCCACTTGTCTAGTCATCAGAATTTGTCTCTCGTCAAAGTCCCTCAGATCCTCATGTTTGCCCATTTTTCCTGCTTCCATGACATCGACTTCAAGTCAAAAATATTTTGTTTGCTGCCTAAAATATTCCATCCACTGAGGTCTCTGTGGTTTTAATGTTATGGCCGTTCTGTGTATAATCTTGTCTCAGATTCTATTGCCGGCCGAATTTTCTCGAGCTTGATACAGAGACTCAGAACAATAAAAGGGGATCCTCCACTTAAACCAGTGAAAGAACTCATTCTGTTGAAAGTATTCCCTCACTGTTGAATGTTTGCTCCTTTATCGTGCAGCGATGTCTCATAACCTACGAGACTATGACACATCTGCCGCCCCGCTCTCCTGCGAGAACCATGTGGTGCTAAAAACAATAACGTTTTATAAGCTAAAAAGAAGAATGGCCCTGTTTCCCGCTCTGTGACAAAGCATTTTACGACCAAGAAGCTTCTTTAATTATTCACTTCCACATGAATCACCGCTCACAGATGAACGAGGGCTTCGCCTGGGGCGGCATGTTCTGGACTCAAAACGATAAGCAAAATGTTCAAGAAGAATATGGACATAATAAATACAGCCAATACATTATTAAGATTCAGTTTAAGCAGCGTAAATGCAAGTGGAATAAAGAAACAGAATCCGTCTGGCTGTGGATATTTGCTGGATATATGGCAGAGTGGAGGGAATAGAGTGTCTGTTTACGACGGTTGTGGCCCTGGGCAAGGAGAGATGAAGGTGGCGGCTGATCTTTTTAGTCTCTGCTTGCTCCTGGAGAAAGAGAGGAGCTGGGGCTATTTTCTTTTCTTTTCATTTTTTCATCAAGAGCAGGAGAGTTGGTCAAAGCAGGAATCCAATGATCCAATCTGCACATCACACGGTTCAGCAGAGTCTCCACTTAGAGAATGAGGCTGGACAGTCAAAGCAGATTGTGACGGACGGACGTGTCAACGGGGTCAATAATGGCAGAAGATGGATAGTTTTCATCAGGAAGACCCAGCTAGGAAGGGCCGTGATGTGAAAGGTACATTTCAGCTGAACAAATATAGTGCCCTCCACAATTATTGGAAACCTTTAAAAAAAATTTAAAAAGAGCAAAATGAGATGCAGAAAATGTCTTTATTTCTACAAATATGAAGTGACACAGGATTAACTCTCATTCTTCACAGGGGGAAAACACCGGAGAAACACAGTAATGATTTGCAAAGAAAGGTCGTAGAGCTGCAAACATCTGACAATGGATACAAGAAGATCTATGGACATGTTAAAAATCAGCCTGGAAGACGCTATGTGTGCAAACTGACCCCATCCATTGTTAGGAGGATGGTTCGTCGGGCAAAAGACTTTCCAAGGATTACAGCTATGAGAGCAGAACGTCGCCACACACAAGATGAAGCTCCTATTTTTTATTCTTTTATTATTATTTGGATAAAAGGTTAGCGATTGGCGGGTAATTTGAATTAAAGATCGTGGATAAAGTCAATAAAGACATTTTTTCTATTTTTTTAAAAGGTGCCAAAAATCTTGGAGGGCACCTCATAGTGGAATAAAAGTTACATGAAATGGAAAAACTCAAGTAAAGGACATATATTTGAGTAAATTAACTAAACTACTGACGGCTACTAACTGTTTTATCTTCTGTCTCGTTAAATGAAAGGATGAAACGATAGCATAACTTGTAGTTTTCTCTTACTTTGTTGTCGTAATGATCAAAAGTGGTTCATTCAGTATTTCTGTCGGAGTCCGCAGCCACTCTGCCTCGCTGGAAAAAGGGGAGGGGCATTTTTAAGGAAGTGCTGCACCTGGATCAGAAATGTACTTTAGGTTTGATTACAGTCATCATACTTTACATGAAGCCCGTCACTGCTTTGAAATATTACATCTAAAACTAGCATGGCGCTCAGAAGAGCCCACAGCGCCACCAAGGCCCAATCCAATCGAGCTCTATTAGAGTCCTCATAAATCATACACACACTCATAGATATAGAATTTGTAATTATGGCTTTGTCATCAAGATCGCTGACATATGGGAAAAAATGATGAAGACAATGAAAATAAAACCTGTGGTTTTGGGCCGACCCCGGTTCTTTTCACTTTTCAGAGATCAATAGATTTCTGCTGAAACTGCAAAAAAACTTTTTTTTGCAGCTGGTCAGCTGCTGTGTGGATGTGTGTGGGCTGTCAAGTCTGTCAAAAAGCAATTATGAATATTCAGAAGTGAACCAGCCGTACTCTTATCACTGGCACACACACGCATTCTCTAACAAACAAATTTAAATATGGGCTGATTATCATCTCCGGAGATCAAACAGGAAGCGCGGCTCGTTTGGGATGTTATATAACGTCCTGATGCTCTTTCACTCGAGGATCGTCGGTTCACGTTTCAGTTAAAGTCTCACTGAGAAGTTGTAGGGGATAAACGTTACAAATAGACAAACAATTCTTTTTCATCATCATTTGGTTAATCGGGGATCATCCATGTTTAACCGCGATGCTTTTTTTGCACCAGACGTTCGGATGCCATCCAGAGAGAGAAGCAACAAAGCTGATCTCGCGGCACTAAACTAAATTAAGTCCCGTAATCTCATTTCCTGCTCTTCCCTTCTGGTTTAAAATGCTTAAAAAGTGCAAATTGCATTCTCACTCGGGTATTTAAAGGCTTGTGTGTTTTTGACGGTTTCATTTCTGCATAAGATGGTTTGTTGCTCCTCTCCACCTCAGAGACCCAGATAATGAAGTGACACAGGATATGATGGGTTCAGAGAAGGATGATCATCCACACTGCAATGAAAGTTTTTATTACCTGACAATTGTATATTCTCAGATTGTCAACTCTCAGGCTGTGCCGAGAAATTTCATTTGTGCTGCCGCGGTTTCTATTCGACCTCCTTCCTGCACTCTGACAGCAGTGGCAGAAAGTCTCTGCATGAAAAACCCCGTCGAGTTCATTTCTGCTAGAGTATCATCAGTTTGGATGTGACATCAGTTTGACATCAACATTTTCCCCAGTTATCCACATTCATGAGGGAGAAAAAGTACAATCAGGTATTAAAATAAGCCAGACGTTGGTTTGTTGGTAGAACCTACTGGATGTTGCTCCAGATCCAGAAACTTTTTTAAGTGACACGCAAACAACTCAAAATAGGTCTATACTGTCGTACCCGACAGCAAGGGTCCGTCCTTGAAAAGCCCCCGAGCCACTGCGTTGTATGGTGGGGATAATGCTACGATGAGTTGGGTGCCGACCAGCAGAAGAATACGATAAAGAGGGCAGGTGTGGAAGTGACTTTTATCGTCCATCTTATCGTCCAAATATGTTCAACTCTTTCAAAGTTGCGATGATAAAATGTCTCACCGATGCAGACCGCTACTGTTTTGAAGTCGTCATATTTAAAATGCATCGCGGCGCTGATAAAACTCAACCCAAGCATTACGTCACAAGGCTTGGCATCTCTCTTTCGGAAAGGGCCGATTACATGCAGCATCTTCTTTTTCGGATAAGGCGCCTTTTCCGAATCTATTCTGAATTATGCTGTCGATGTAAACCCACCTCGTGTCAAACTGGAGCGGCCCTCTCTTAACAGGGACGCCATCACCTATCACCAACCAATACAACGCAGTTTTAACATTTCTCCCATGAAGTATTCGCCATCGTCCAAAGCTAGCTCACATCATGCTAACGACTCACACGATACCCAAGCAGACAATCGGGACCACTCCGTCCCTAACGAGTCCTGAAGACTGAGACCCACCCTCGTTAGTTATGCATGTACCAACACCTACTGGAGGTCTTAAATCCCTGACGCTCCACCAGCCAGATCGAACTGAAGAAGTATCTTGGATGAGAGGAAAAAAACGTCCAGTTGCTTTGGATTCAACCCACATGGATTAATCAAATCTGGCATCAAAAGACCCACTGGACTAGAACGACCACACGGAGGCACGCACAGATAATAAAGCGTATCACTGCAGATCGTGTTGTTGTTTGCGCCCCGGCGGAGGCAGGCGTTCTCCACCTGCCTCTCCAGCGCCCGAGTTTAGGCTGCCTAAATTAATGAATGTCTACACACAGTCGGCGTGGAACCACTTCCAGCAGATGTTTGAGACTTCAGAATGATAAGATGTTTGCGTTAATCAGTATTAAATCCAACACAGCGATTACAACAAATGTTGATGCACATTGATCCGCGGCGCCGAGATGAGACAGAGAAGATAAATGAGGTAATTTTCCGTTTTCCCTTTGTTGCCAGGAAACACTCAGGGAGTCCAAAACAATAGGATAACG
This sequence comes from Lophius piscatorius, assembly GCA_009660295.1. NCBI lineage: Eukaryota > Metazoa > Chordata > Actinopteri > Lophiiformes > Lophiidae > Lophius > Lophius piscatorius. The sequence continues at coordinate 44,653 of VRLP01003446.1, forward strand.
CTTCCATTATTAACAATTTATTGTTTGACGTGTCCTTAACGTGTCCCTGCCTCCGACTCCATAATTGGACCGAGCAGAAACGTCCTCTCATCACAATCGCCGCGTCGAACGGGAACAAATCAAATCCAGTCGGGACCCGTGTCGAAGGAGCGCGGATCCCCGCATGATTCCTCATTAGAGGCCTGATGGAGAGGGGGAGTTTACAATCGGCTCTATAATCGCTGCATTCTCAGGATGGATGTCCATGTTAAAGTCACAGACAAATTGTGTGGAGGAAAGGGCCACAAGGGGAACCAGCGCGAAGGAAATTTAATGGATCGGATCCGCAACAGTAGAAACTTTTTCCCTCAAACCAAATCATTTTTCATCAAAATCGTTTTTTATTTTCGACTGACAGATTCCTCTTTCGGGGATTTTTAATATTCTCTGTGTACTTTAATACATTTTATCCATGTCTCTCCTACTGGCTTATCTCTCCTACTTTGTGGATCATCCGCATCACTTGCAGAAGGAATGCAAGAAAATATACAGGAATAATATTCCTGTATAAATTTCTAACCCCTGTTTCACCCTGTTGTCAACAATGACCAAAGTAAACTTCCTCTGCTGCTACGCGTTTGCTGTTCAGTCACAGATATGTCTGAAAACTGAAAGCCGAAAGTCGTGGTGTCTTTTCAGCTACGATAAAATTCCTCCCCCTCAGCATCAAAGTCACAATCAGGCCTGGACGTGTGACGCTTTCAGATTTTCAACGCCGATAGGCTTTCGTGTCACAACGTCATGCTAATGACTTGAGCAATTCACATTCCACCATCTCTGTCACCGGGTGAAAATTTGATACGACTCTCATCATCATTTATTTTTATGTGACGACGAAAAAAAGAAAGTCAAACGGTGAACCAAAATGAAATGATGTGAAAAAAATGTTCTTTTAATTAATTGTAAATAAAAAAAAGAGTTTTTGAGTTTAATGGTTTAAGGAGGTCGTATGTGTTTGTTTTCTTAAAGAAAGCATGAAACAATAAAATCTTGCCGTATCAGATATGATGGAAAATGAAAACTCAATTGTCGGAATTTCAAATAAAGACTTTTTCAGTCAGTTTCTCCAGGGTTCAGACTTTACAGGTTTAATTTACCGAGCTTTTTTTTTTTCACTAATTAAACCTTTAGCCTACAGGACCACCACTTAGACAAGAGTGGAGGTCTTCTCCTGACGGATGACCCTCACTCAGCACTACCAATAACTGCTCAATATTTAAAGCTATGGTGAAATGGTCACCTGATCACGCCACTGATCACGCCCAACCAGCAGCTGCTGATGGGGAATCCATCGCAGAGCCACCGCTCACCCAAAAAGAACTCCAATTAAAATTTGTGATTCATGTTGGCAGGGTAGAGAATTGATTCCTCCACCCTGAGCGCATTAGCTCCTGATTGGGGGGGGGGGGTCGGATTATAGATGCTTAAAATCTGCCGACGGCAAGTAATGAATTAGGCTATTTATGCTGACATAATTAATTTTTTAAAAATCCTGAAACCAATGCATGATAAATGTTATGGCAAGAGGGTGATGGAGCGAGGTGGGTGAAAGATGTAAAGAGAAAAGGAGAGGAATAGGGAAACTTTTATGAAATATAAGGAATTATATTCACTCAAGAAGCAGAACCATGTTTTCTATCTCCGTGTTTCAGTGTAGATGTTCTGCAGTTGTGTTTTCAAAGAAAAATGTAAGAGATTTAACTTTCACCCAGCAGCTAAAGAGACGCGTGAATGCTAATTCTTTTTTACTATTTGATGACTAAAAGTCGTCTCAGTTAAACAATCTAAATGTTCACAGAAGTACTTCAGGACAAGAACCTGGTTCCGTTTGCAAAACTGACAAGTTTTTAATAGAATTTCAAAACATCTGCCCATGTAGAATTTGTCCTACGCTGTTGTCCCCGACACCTGGCAAGGTACGTCCCTGAAAAGTCCTCAATCCCCTGCATTGTACAGTCAGTCCCCCTTGACTGAACTCCTCAGATTAAATGTGTGGCGGGAGACTGGGCAGGTAGACCCTGGGCATGGGGTCCGAATACGGGAGGAAGCTTTAGCCTCACGGAGCAGATTCGCCATTTGACAAGCATCCACAGGGACAAATGTGGAGAGACGGTACTGAAGAGGGCAAGCGATGGAGGGAACGGTTCCCTGTGGCGGAGGAACGTGTGAGGAGGGTTGCTGAGAGATGGAGTCCACTGGCCTGGAAAAAATCTAGAAACTTGGGGCAGTGGTTGGGGACACATGAAAGTTTTATTGGGTGGAGAAGGCGGTTGGTGGTAGAGAAGAACATTCAGGGTTGGTTTTGACGGCAAGGCCAGATCTTGTTTTTAGTCTGGACACACTTATTTTAAGATATACGTGGGTTCTTTGAGGCTAGATATTTTTACGGGTCAAGTTCTCCTGCTCTGCTGGTGGATAATTGTTCTTAATTTAAATAACGAGGCCCAGATCGGATTACTTGTTTTTGAAAGCTGAGTTTTTTCCGTGTTTGATGTCCCAAGTAAAAGTAAAGCAACATATGTTCATCAGCGTGAATGAGAACTTCGGCCATCCCCTCCTCAGGTGTGGCAAACGCCAGTTAAACGCGATTCTTCGCAGCGGCGTCTTGGACCGCTCACAATCAAAGGCTTCTCTGAAATGTGAAAGTATCTTTCCTCCAGCGGTGCTGCACATCTCCGTCAGTCCTGATTAGACTGATGATGGCTGCCTTTGAATGTCAGTCCAATCCTCTCTAATGGCTGTGCAGACCGGGATAATTGGCATTAAGTGCAGCCTGGTGAAAGGGGCTCACGTCGACCCGGACCAACACAAACACCTTCACATGTCTGAGTGTCTGAGGTGGGAAATAAGGCACAACAGATATTCATGGTTGCTTTCACGGCAGAGCCGTTTGATCCGCTTTTAAAAACACGTCTGCTCAGATAGTCTGGTACGTTTGGGTCGGTGGTGAACGCTCCATCGCGCTCTGGACCAAACAAGCGAACTGTGGTTCACTTGAAAACAGGGTCTCGCTTCCAGGTGAACCCTGATGCTGCTCGTTTGTGGTGCGAGAACAAACAGACCAAGTGATCAATCAAACATAGGAAGTGGAGCATAGCCTGTGATTTCACACGTTTAAATCCATGTCATGACCTCCCTGCTTCACCTCGCCTCTGTGTAACCATGACAACTCTCAGCAGGCCTCGCCTTCGTCTCCGGTACCGGTCTCAGTCTCAGTCGCCTGGTGTAAGGAAGTCAATGCTGTCACGCCTGCTGCTCTGACTGGGCACCATTTTGTGAATCACATACTTCATATGAACAACAAAGAGAAATCTGCATAAATGTGGTGACGCTCCATTGTTCCGGTGGATAAGTCGGCGAAAGAGGAAGGATTTCTGTTCCCTGTTCCTTCCAAACGACGAGTGGTTTCCCTTTTTATTGGCTCATTGCCCCCAGTCGTTACGACTGCGTGATGTATTTCGGAAAGTTCTGTTCATTTGAAAAAGGGCGTTCTGAAAGAAAACCAAACCAAATGAAAGTGAACAACGTTTCAATTTTACCCTAAAAAGATGTTTTTTATTTTAGTGTTATAACTCAGAAACTATTTAATGGCTCATTTTCAAATTTTAGAACCACATAGACCTTAGTGTGAGGAAGAACTGGACTGATTTCAGGACAAGTGAGTTTGCATAAAACGTCATTTTCCAAAGAAATATCACATAATCATTTATGCATGTTGAATAACACACTACCTACGGTCCATCAATTTAAATCCATGAGGACTTTTGTTATTTAGATGGGTTCAGTAAATAAAGAGTATCCTTAATAAAGTAAACTAGACACAGATTACAATAATGTCTACTTGGGGTAATGCTGTGTTTGAACTCTCTACAGAGTACTCTGTAGATATCATTAGTGAACAGTGAAGAAATAATGATGAGGTCATAGGAGTTCCATGTTAGGAATGATTTCACATGCTATATAAAGGTGACCTTTATCTGATGACCCCTGACCCCAAAGAAAGTGTATCATTACAAACTCAGTAAACTCAATGTTGGCATGAAAAACTATCCTTTTTAATTCCTCTCATTTGATGGGTCAGCCCATAATTAAGCTCCTGCATATCTTCCCAGCATGCAACAGGAGAATTTCGAGCGAGTCTCAGTTGCTTTATTTGAACTCCGTCACCCCAAGCAGCTCTTTCCCTCCCTGCTGGAGCTCTCTGGTTAATTACCACCTACCTGTGCGGTCATAAGTACATAGCACACTTCATTGCTTCTTGTACATTTACCCAGTCTTTTTCACATCTGTCCCTTACTGATGAATACTCTCGCTACCTCACATCACATCCGCTTGGTTTCTCCCGCCGTCCCTCTAAATAGATGGCCCACACTTGTGATAATGTCATTCATGCGTGCAAAAGCAGGTACATTTTCATTGTGACAACGCAAAACAGGATACAGCTGATTACAGACGGGTTTGAACAGAGGTGGGGCGAAGGTGGGGCAAAAACGCTGCCAGGATCAGGAGGCATGGTGATTCATGCATTTCCAACAAGGAGCACACTTGGGAATTTATATTGGGGGATAAAAACACAAAAAACATTCTTCAGAGAAATTCAAATCCTGCTTTCATGTGAAGGGGGCGTGCCTGTCAAACCGTCAGGTTCTGTGACTGAGCCCCCCCTTTGTTAGGAAAGAGTGGGAGTAAGTGGCTTCAGACGTTCTGAAACGATCCATCAGCCGTCACGTTAGAAACATCCTCACATAGTCTATTTCTGTTATCTCCCTTTCTTGGTCCACAGACCAACCCATGGCCCCCGGCTATCAGCTGGAGAGTGGGACCCATTCAAAAGTCTGTTCTGTCCTCAGACCGAAAAGCAAGAGAGGATTCTGGTTGAGGTTTTGTGTATGAGTGGACCCTCAGCCAACGGGGAGGTGATTCAGCATTTATGGCTCATCTAGTGATGGATTTTTTCATTCATCGTTGCAAGATAGGGCCTTTATTTTATTATCTCTTTGCTAATGTCACGGGAAATAATAACAGGCAAATCAAATTGAAAAATACCTGAGCGAATTATGATGCGTGAGGTCACACCGCCGCGCTGAATTGGATCCTGATCCGTGACAGCACAGTAGTGGAGATGATTACAGAGATGGTATAACCATTACGTGTTACTGAGATTAAGTAATTTCAGAGTCATTCAAATGGATTTCATGTACTTAAGTACTTGTACTTGTACTTGACTCAAGGTAAACCAGTTTTGTTTTAGTACTGAGCTCAGAAACAATAGTTAACTGTCTTAATCTTCATCATTGAGTCACTACGGGATCTGATCTTAGCGCATATTACTAACTTCCTAGAAATAGAGAACATAGCAAACACACAATACTAGTTTTAAATGATGATTCCATCTATTGAACTAAAAAGGTTCATAAATACCAAGTTTTTGACCCTGTAGAAACTGAATCCAAAAAACTCCCAGCATTGATAAGTTGTAACATCCTGAGCAGACACACCTGATAACTACTCATTCACATCGTCAATCAAAGATTCCAGGGCAGATGAAGCAGAAGGTGAGGGAAATACACCTCTGGGAGGAGTTATACAGCTCAGGCTTCCTCAGGCTCCACAGAGACGCACATTATCTTCAAATGACTTGGAAACGGTAGTGAACCGTCACAAAAATGGCCATTTACCCAGAATGCCACTGAGAGCACAGTGAAGACTTATTCAGGATAATTAACAAAGTATACTATGGAACCATTCAAGGAACTACGGGACTCTTTCACCTCAATGAAGGTAGGAATTCATCCATTATCTGTTATCAGCTTATTCTGTTCAGGGTCGCGGACCTGCTGGAGCCAATCCCAGCTTTATAGACGGATCTGTCCGATGCTGAGAAGACAGGTGTTCCGTTACATCCAAAAACCAAAGACAGAACCACAAAAAGAATAACACACTCACGGCGAAACATGGAGATGGCAGTGGAGGGTTTTATGGGAAGTTCTGCTGCCTCTGGCCCTGAAGGACTTGCAGTCAAATTCTTAAGGAGAATGTCAGGTCATCATTAGTGAGCTGAAGCTCATGTGTAACTGGGTCGTGCAGCAAGACGATGAATGAAGATCAAGTCCACCTCTGAATGTCTCAAAGGGAATAATACATATTAGTTTTTGAGCGGCCTGGTCAGATTCTTGACTTGACGGTTCTGTACATCAGCACATATCGGTGGTGTTCGCAGAATTGCGTCCTGTAGAGGAGGAGTAAAAGCTAATATGACTATTTAAACACCTGGACATACATAATAATGTGCTTTTATTCTAATTTTCCGTTGGACATTGGCTTCAGGTGAGTGGGATCTCAAAGGAAATGTCATTGGGCGTATTGACTGATGACTATTTCCACCACAGTGAGTGACTCCCAACAACAATTACACCCGCCGATGTGCAGCAGAACACACGCACACACACGCAACCGACATGCGACGTCAGTTCACCGTCCTGAAACTCACTTCCATTCATCACCTCTCATTTTTAGCCTTCCGTATCCCGCTGCGCCGATCTCCACGATAAAGGCCAACGCTGGCGCTCTTCCTCGCCATCACCCTCGGAAATCCTTGACCTCTGGGTCGTGCCTGAACGCGGCCGTTTCACAATCTCTGCCCTCTGCTTCACGTCCTTCTCCCGTTTATTAAGCCCGTGTGAGAATCTTTTCACCAGACACTCAGGAAGAGGATGGAAACGAGAGATATCGTGAAGCTGGAGGCGTAATGCCTTTAAAAACACAATGGGTGAGGAAAACATGGAGGAATGAACAGACGAAAGCACCAGAGCTGCTGAGGAGGGCGAAGAGGATGACGAATGGGTCGGAAAGCTCCGGGCATTTTCACATTCATTGTGTTTGACTCATGTTCCACAGTTGATATGTCCCGTTTTTATTCAACCGCATGAAGTTCTCATTAAAAGATATAGATCGCTCTCCAGAGTTTGTCTTCTTAGATTCTTACAGCTGTGAACATCTTGGCGGACAAAAACATCATGACTGGGCCAGCCGGGCTCAGCTGGACAGGGAAGGTTCTGGTGGGGAGGGCAGTCGGAGATTTATTCTGCTTCTTCTCTCTTAGTTGAAGAACATTTGTCCTCACTTTCTCCTTCAAACTGTCGATACTTTTAGTTTAGGAGGTGGACTGGAGAGATATGAAAGGGTCTTTTTCATAAATAAAAAAGAGAAGCTCCCCCTAAAGGATAAAATATGAACTATTAGTGTAAAATACATACACAAATAAAAGACACAATCGGACTTTTGTTTGGGAAGTAATGGTTGTTTTCTTTTGCAAAAAAAGACCCACTGATGTATGAAATACAAACAATTACATTAAAACACGACAAATAAAAGTTCATACGGGTTAAAGTTGAACTAAACTGTTTAGGAAGTTAGGTTAAAAAAAACAGAAGAACTCATTATTTTATTTTAAATGATGATTACTCTTAGAGTAACGTAATAAATACAAGACAAATCTCCTCCAGTCCATTCTTATGCACCAAATTTGGACTAAATTAGACGATGGAGAAATTATTTCTCGGAAACTTTCGGAGATCAGGCTCCCCCTTCTGTCATTAATACACAACCGGCCTTTCCAAAACTCAATCCAGTCCTTCCTCACATTGAGGTGACAATGATTCATGAGACAGTTTTGGAGTTATTGCGTTAAAACAAAAGAGCGGAGGGGGGGAAAGAGGGAGAAGAGGTCCAGTTCTGTCAGGTTCAGCACAAAGTTGAGGCCAACCCAACTGTGTCCAGGAAAGTTCTGAGCGTAAGCGTCATCTTTTCCTGGGCCAGGAGCAGAACACTTCCAGACAACCACTGTAACTCAAAGACAAAGTAATAAATGATCAATATAGTAGAAGATGTACTACACACACAACATTCTTCATATGTACGAATGTCACAAAGACGCTGACGCCTAAGAGCAAATAAAGATTCCAAATCACACAAACTCTGATTCAAACTATTGTCCATGTATTCTTTGATGTCTGTCAATATTTGTTTGTGCTCCCCGCACTCATGTCTGAAGAACAAGAGCGGTAAACCGACCAATTATTGTCTCAAATATCAATTTAGATGTTGGACAATTCGCTTATTATTGAGACTTTTTTGAAAGTCCGATTACTCCATCAGATAACAGCCGTAAATAACAATGAAAATAATAAAAATCATTATATTATTATTGATGTTCTTGGTCTATTATTGGTATTTTATTGTTATAATTGTTGTTGATATGCTAATGACAACGATACATGAAATAAATTATTCTAAGGATAAAAACACTATTTTTTATAATGAATAAAAAAACAATAATCTAAATAAAAGATCATTTTTAGAAGTGAAAAGAACCCCCAGCTGGATTATATATAGAATATATTTTTCATGTTTATCTATTTTTAATAGGGTCAATTTTGAATTTTTTTTCATCTTGATGTTTTGAATTCAGGTTAAAGTTTTTCAGACTAAAACGTTGAAGACGTTTTTGACACTTCAAAAAACACACTGTCTGCATGAATCACACGCCAACATGCAGCCTCTCATGTCTGGAAGCATTAACAGTTTTAATCCTGACTCTGTCAGGCTTCAGACAGTATTTACCACCAAGAGCCGTCACCAAACCCTCCACTTGGAGAAGCCCCTCCCTCATCTGTTTCCCGCCTCGGGTCAGGATGATAAAATGCTTTGTGTGCTAACATCATATCGTTAAAGAACGGCTCCACTTGCTGGCTTCACTCCCTTTCTTTTCATTTGTTTGCTCGGAGCAGTGTGTGGCGCTGGAGCCCCTCATGGGGGCTTTTAACCGCCACTCTCTGATACGAGACGTCCTGGTTTTAGCAGAGGCTGTCCGTTATCGATAAATAAAAAGCTCTGTTTTAGCTACTTTTCTCTTTTCCCACCATTTGCTCGGACTCATTTATGTCTCTGACGGATTTACTGTTTTTCCTGGATGTAAAGAAATAGGGCAAAGAACAAAAGAGGAAACATATGACCGGAGTGATGAAGTACACAGGTGGGTGGTGTTACGCCGAAACGCTACAATGTCGCATTTAAGTGGAAAAATGGTGGTGGCTTTATTGTCCTCAAAACGCCAAATCGTCTCCCGCAAGTCCCGCCCCTTACCGCCACACCATACTCCACAACCAAAACGATGATGTGTTTTTCCTGTGAAAATAGCAAGTCCAAGCCCAAGAACAATCACCCATGATGACCCGTTTCCTCTCAGCCTCCTCCCCCGCATCATCACGACAAGCGACATTTGGTACGCTATCGTTAGTTTCATGGTGATTAATCTTATTTTATTATGTCTTTAGAGTGTTTAGTCGTCTCAGATTGTGTTTTTCCATCTTTCCTGGCTGTAAAATGTGGTTATGTTGGGTTTTTCGGGCAACTTTAGGAACCAACACATTTTTTTTGGCTGGCTGGTTGTTGACATCCTGGCACCATTTTTGCATTTATGCGTCCATTGAAGGACTAAATGAGGGAATGGACTCACAACTTTCCTCTGTTTTTATTATTTCTCTTGAGTAAGCAGCAGCGCCACCGGTACCAGTTGGGAATGATGAAGTTTTCTGTTTACACTCTTAAGACAAACACCTTCGGCTCAGCCAGATCACAGCTTACCCACAGAGAGAAGTCGGACCTAAAGCCTCATTGAAAACATTATGAAGGACCCGTGATGACGGGTCACAGGTGGAAAGAGCGCTTGAGAGAATTTGCACGGTAGATGGATAAAAGTGGCAAAATCCAGACAATCAACGCTGGTGAGATCCGACAACCAGTCAGGAGCTGCAATCATTCCTCATGAAGACCCTCCTGAGAAATGAAAGAAAAAGGCCCTCAATTCAAATTGGCTGAGATATTTGAGCCCCTTTTGTGAAATTGCGATAAAATCTGTTTTCAACAAGTCTTCATCAAAAGTGAAAAGACAAACACTCCACTCTAGTGGGGAGCGTCGGGACCTCCTCCTGAATATATCAGGACAATTTGTCACGCACTCTCGCTTCCAGCTCCACACTCCCCAGCTTGAAGGATGCTCGCTTCAGTGAAATGCACATGAAACAGACGGGGCGTTGTACCCGCGCCGGAGTTTTATATTATTATGACTGCAGGGATTTAGCCTGAAGAAAACTCTTTTAAAGCTGCGCTCACACCAAACTCTATTTGCCCCATCCAAGTCCATTTGTGTCACTTGGTATCATTTCTGTACGGAGTAAAACAAGAATAACGCATGCAGGTCGAAAAAGCGCAAGCAAATTAAGAAAGCATCATCATCTTCATCTTCAATTTGACAACGACTACGAAGCATATGGAGAACAGGCTGCAGAGCCTCGACACCACGGAACAATGTGAATAATTAATACAATAATAAAATAATAAAATCAAATTAAATTAAATTTACGCCTGGCCTTAAATGATGTTTTTTTTAAATAGATGAAAAGATAAAAGACGGTAGGAAAAAAAAAGACTGAGGCTCCATTCGTCCCTTACACACGGTTTAAATAACTATAATAACCGACTAGAACTAACAGACTATCTGACATCATGGTCTGCAATTCTTTAGTTCCAGTCAAGGGTTAAACATGAAGGAGCCTCAAGAGGAGGAGGAGCAATCTGTGCCAATATAAACAGCTGCTCTCTCTCTCTCTCTCTCTCTTTGTTTTACTCACACACACACACACACACACACATTACACACACACATACCAGATGGCACATCTTCATCAGACATGAAAAGACCCACTATCTTACAAATTGAAATGAATCTTTATCGGACTGGAGCGACGAAAGAAGGCGGCTCCATTTTCATGAACCTTCAGATACTTTTTTCTAACATTCCTTCAGTTCTCCTTAATCAAATGTGGAAAAGGAGATCGGCAGAGGAGGCGGGGCCAAAGCAACCTTTGTCCCCTCCAAGATGGACACAAGTCCCTCCTCAGCCGGCCTTGCAAAGTAAAAAACAAACAAATACATGAACACACACACAGGTGATAGAAAAAAAACCATTAATATTTAATCAGACCGGCTGTAAGCGGAGGATCTGCCCCCTTTGAGTGGCGGGATGATGAAGGAGTGCCCATGGCGAAGAGGAGCAGGATAAACACTGGGGCATCTCCAAAACGACAGCGGGAGGCGGGGACATCTATCACACCAAGGTTGCCACGACAACTAGTCGCCAGCTGTCGCAAGGCGACTACTGTGTGCTGCTCGCCGTACAGAGCCCTCCAGAAAGACACGGAACAGGAACCAACTAATCATCAAATTATATAACGACCCAAGGAGGGAAAAAAAAGGGCAGAAAGTGAGAACAAATTTCACGTGTGTGTGTGTGTGTGTGTGTGTGTGTGTGTGTGTGTGTGTGTGTGTGTGTGTGTGTGTGTGTGTGTGTATGTGTGTGTGTGTGAGAGACATCTGGCCTTCAAAAACTTTTTGTTCGTCTCCCAGCGACCCGACGACCCATCGCCTCTCAGCGGGAACAGATCAAAATGACATTTCCATCATAAGGTCCGGATGTGGACGGTTTCATTGTTTCTAATGGACCTAATATTTCAGACTAATTAAAAGTAATTTTCATGTAAATTTGGTATGAAATTAGTGGCTGGTTTTATGTCTCGGAGCGACGCTGCTCCACGACGATAAGCCGACACCACCCCAAGTCGACTTTCCCCTCTTCCTCCTCCTTTTTGGGAGTTTCTGGTTCCTCCGAAGGAGAAGAACCTTGACGACTGAACCAGAGGAGATCCCGTGTCTCCAGTCAAAGAGGATAACTCTGAATAAACAGTCTACAGGGAGATGTTCCATTAGATGTAGCAGATTGATCGGTAGGGAGCCCTTCATTCATAGTACTTCTTCGTCTTCGGGGGGGGTTTGATGGTGGGTAATACCATGGGGCCCCTATGGCCCCATACCCCTAGGGTGTGCCTGTGTGCTCTGGAGGTGCTGGTTGGGGTGCTTCCTTGGCCCTGGGCCTGTTTGTGATAACTGGAACCCTGTGGCGCTGTGGGCTCCGCGTCCTAGATGTTCTGGTGGCCCGTTGGGCCTGAAAGAACTGTCTGTCCTCTGCATGACTCTGGACAGGACTTTGTCTACTGGTGGGATCCTGCTCCATGAACCTGGCCCAACACAGCAGCATCTTCTACCACCTGATCTTCAGAGTCGATTGGGGCCAGCAGTATCTGCTGAACCAGTGTTGGAGGTCAACGTCACCGCTCTGTTCGGTTCTGACGACTCAATATCCTCTGGACTGACAGACAGGGGATGAAACACAAATCACATCACAGCATATGCATCAAAAGGCATATAATATTAAGAAATGATTTCGCCCGAGTTTGGCACTAACCATAAATATATGTGCAGACAGGTAACAAGAATAAAATCAGAATAACTGTTTTCCTCATTCTACACCAACCTCAAGTACATCTGGAAAAATAATTCCTGTTTTATAAGTCCATTTTTCATGCGACGGGTTATGAACCATCAGTGGGGCCGGAACAGGAAAAGCGCTTTGACTGAAAGGAGCGATGATCCAAATTCTCATTTTGAAAGCCTCAGCTAGTAGACGGTAAATTGCATGTTTTGACGCGGGCATGCTTCAAGTGGAAAACCTGCTATTACAAGGTCTCTGCAGGCAGATGCGTTGATTTGAATAGAAGCGTTTCATTTCCGTCAGAAGCGCGGAGCAAATGACTGAAAACACACGTGTCCTGCTGTTCTCACACTCTAGCAAAGGAGCAATTTTCTGCAGTTATTACAGCCGGAGATGGTTGCAGGATTTTCCTTCATCAAACTTGGAACGTTTTACGTCTTACCGAGAGTTTTTGATTCATTTCTAGTCCAAATATCTGATTGCACTTGATTTAAAAGACAATCACTGAGAAAGTTATATTTCGCTGAGATACAGGAACTTGAATTTAGGCTGTTGAACGTTTTGTTGGGTCAAAGAATCTTGAAACTATCTTTAAAAGCTCACATTTAGGATTTCCAGCTACCTTGAAGAGAAATTTCCTCCTTAAATACTTAAATATTACTCTTTAATCTTATTTCAAAGTCGTAATGGTTTGAAAATCTACAACAGTGTCACTGCTGAATAGATATAACCTTTAAAAATCTCCACAGGGAGAAACGTCTGAAGTGGTTAAGGAGATATAATAAAGAAGAAAACAAGAAAAAAATAGGAAGAACGCATTTATTAAAATAAAAAAGAAACAAAGAAAAAGAGATGCTTGGTGATCTAACAAAAAGAAAAAGTGGAAAATACTACTGAAAAAAATAAAAATAAACAATAATAAAAAGTATTACCGCCTGATTCTGAGTGACAAACTTCCAATTAGTAAACAATTACATTTACCAGCTCATTTCAAGATGTCTTTTATCTAAATCTCACTTATTATCTGATTTTGAGATATCGTCGCAAATTTTCACTTGTTCTATCGGCAGATTATTTTATTTTATTACTTATTACAAGCTAAAAACACCTTATATTAAATTGGGTTACCTTTTTTTCCCAGTCCATGCGTGTCACCGGTAGGTTGATTGGTTTGATTGTGGGATTGTTGTATGAACTCTTTTTCCTCAATAACAGCATCGGCAGGAATACGGTTCAAGCAGCCGCCGTAAACCTCCAAACAAAGAGGCGACACTCGCTGCCCTCCTCGCCTTTGTCCCCCTCAGGAGTCACCATACTGGGTGATTGCTCTCATTCTCTCCAAAGGGCCACCGTGGAGACAAGAGTGATTCAGAGACTGACGACATAGAGGAGACGATGGAGACCACGCTGGGCCGTTCAACTTTGACCCCCCGCCTGTCCTGGAAAGTTACAGTAGAATCAGAATCTAAAATCAGATTCAATCAGCGGCGGGAGGTCAGTGTGGAAAACATGATGATGTGTAAAACAGAACAGGAAGGAGGCGCGGAGGAGGAGACGCCAGAGCGGATGAACCTCATTGGCTTTTTGGTGTGGCAGACGTCTCCTCCTCTTGTTTCCTCTCTCACTCATCCTCGCAGGGAATTAATCAGAAATTTGAAAGAGTTTTCCAGTGGACGATTTCTCCCCTTGATCATTTTACTATTAATGTCATATTACGATCATTCACTGGCGACAGAAGACTCACTGAACTTCCTGTAATTGGTTCAGAAAGTTTTCAAAGAGTGCTTTCATGCAGAGAATGAACTGATTCACGGTTCTGAGGTGGTGGGATTCACGGTTGACCCCGACTGAGGTCACCTCTTTTTATCGGACAAGACTTTGACTCATACAGACTTTTATCCAGCAAAGGTTTCACACCTGCAGTGTTGGAAATGTCCGTCATGCGGTCCGTCCACTTAGACTCCCCAAATTAAATGTGTAGTTATGTCCGATAAAACTGTTGAAAAAAAAAAGCTCCCCCTAGTGAAGACAATATTGTTTGTAAGAGTAAAATATACATAATAGATCTCATCGCTATGATTCATAGATTCATATGCACCAGATTTGGGCTAAATTGAAATAATAGTCAGGAAGTTATGTCCAAAACAGTGTTTTTCATCAATCCAGTTCCTCCACACACTAAGGTCTATGTGGCTATAAAATAGGAACATGATCCATGGAATTGTTTTCGAGTTATCGCATTAACACGAAGGATCTGCCGCAAACGCGTCGTGGGCGATGCCAATTCCATAATATCCCACCGACTTTTCGTGAACTAAAACCAAAGGTTGTCGGATTTTTGACATCGTCACTTCAATGAAGCAAAGACACAGAATTAAAATGTGGGCAGGGATCCGGTTTGTTGAGTCTGATGTCATCCATCCTTCCAGTGCAACGGTGGCAGCAGGCTAAGAAAGATATTCCAGATGTCCCTTTCCACAGCAACGCTCTCCAGCTCATGCTGGAGGGTTCCATCCGAAAAAACAGTGAACCGGGTCCTACTAGTATCTTGGCGTCTTGTTCTGCAGTGATGGGAAAATGGGCCGTGAGATGGACAGGTGGCTCGGTTTGTTTTGGCAAAGCTCCCAGTTTACCACCCCATCTACGTTCCACTCCTCACTGATCGGATTTCCACACCGTGGAAGTAAATAAAACCAAGCCCTATGCATCAGATGGAGCAGTTTGTTGGCAACGTGATGAAGACACTGGTTTTATGTGGACAGGTGGACACAGATAGTTCCCCGGGGAGAAACATTCACGTGTTGAAGATTTCAGATATGGATAAATCGAGTCCATCACTGTCATGTTTCCCAAAGTTCAGACCTAGAATGAGCTTCGACACAATTAAAATAAGAATAAGGTCGCTCAACTGTTGATCCACATTTTGGCTGAAGCGTTCCGGTTGTTTGTGTAAGTGGCAGCAACCAATGTGCTTCTGTGTTCTTAAGATTTAGTCATCCCATAATGACAGAGGGCTCAGATTTCATGCTGCATGTATTTGGACAGTCAGTGTATTTAACAGCCCAGCGATAATGCTCCCATATTTGATACGTGAGTTTTTTGCATTGTTTACTCAAGTATTTCTCTTGAATGAGACGAATAAACCGTTTCAACAATGTCAACATTTACTTCCACCATCCGCCACGACTGAAGTCAACTCAACAACCGCCGCTGTGTGTTTGTTGTGGGAGAGCAGAGCTGTCGGAAATCGTGTCTGACTTTTTTTAAAAAGCAGTTACAATAAACTTATCGTCCACTGTCGTCTGACGTCTGGCGTCTGACGTCTGACGTCTGGCGTCTGGCGTCTGACGTCTGACGTCTGGCGTCTGGAGAAAGTCAAAGGTGAAAACTTTGGCGTCACAGTTTTGCATGAATTTCTCGCACAATTGGTAAAAACCTTCTGCCACTCAGTGACTGTGACATAGTGACCTCCCACCACCTGTGAATACTATCTTCTCTAAATGCTGATGCACATATTTTGAAGCAGGAACTCCAAAATGGGTGGAGCCTTTCTTTTTTTCCTCCGCCAAGGAGTCTTATTTACTTGTTTGCTTGATTTTGGAAAAATCAAAAAAAGAGACGGCTTTGCATGAAATTTCACCCAGAGGTAAGTTTCGGCATATCCTAGCGATGACTACATTTTGTCATCGCTAGGATGGGGGGGTACTGGTTGCTCAGGCGCAAGAGAACAAGGAGAGACGAACGGTTAAAGAGTTTTTAAGTGATGCAGAGAGTTTGTTGGAGTTATAAATAATTCTGATGAAAATAATGTCTAACTCAGAACTGCGTTCTTCCATGACGGAGGTTTGAACTCTGTGATTGCTTTCCAATGATTATTATTATAATTATTATTATTACCGCTTATGTTTTTACCTTTGTTTGTCTTTTTGTGAGCAAGATTGTCAAAAAACAAATCAGTGGATTTGCATGAAATTTTACCCAGAGGCATAAATTAGAGATGATTACATGTTGGGGGTGTAACGACCTTTTTCTTAACCATTTTTGAGAATGTGGGAAATGTTTTCAATGTTTTTGTACTCATGAATTAATTTTAATGACTTTTTTACCCAGTTGTAGGTTTTTTGTATCTCATGGGGACGATTACATTTTAGTGACGTTCTTTATCTCACCTTTTTTGCACGGTTGTGCCTTCAACCTCTCTAAGTGCTTTCTCCTTTTTCATGCAAAACTTGCACAGAAGTGGATATACTTCATACCGGCACCGAACCTTTGGACTCCTGAACTCAGGACCCCCCACCCTCCGTGTGAAGGTGTCTGTGTTTGTTTGACAACCCTGAAGACCACCGAGGCTCGTTTTTTTTCAGCTAGTTGAAAAACTGACTCTTATTTAAGAGATTTAATCTCCCTTAAAGAGGATTTTGCAGAGGCGGAAGTTCCCTTAAGGCTCCTTCAGGAGAACATTCTCCTTGATCGAAGGGAAAAGCAAGTCAAGCTGCAAGAAAGTTTGCAAATGGTTGGGACAAGAAACCAATATAAATAATATCAGAGGTAAAAGTCTCCATGAGAACCCCCTGATATTAATTAAGTGGACTTTTCCTCAGCCTAATCTTACAGATATACAGCCTGAGTAGAAATCCTCCTCCTGGAGAACAGAGTGAGGAGACTCAAGGAGGAGACTCCCCCTCCTGGAGAACAGACTCAGACTCAGGAGACTCCTCCTCCTGGAGAACAGAGTGAGGAGACTCCCCCTCCTGGAGAACAGAGTGAGGAGACTCCCCCTCCTGGAGAACAGAGTCAGGAGACTCCTCCTCCTGGAGAACAGAGTCAGGAGACTCCTCCTCCTGGAGAACAGAGTGAGGAGACTCCTTAATGAAAGAAATCACAAATCAGAAAATTAAACTTAATGAAAACAGAAAAAAAACTGCGAGACAAAATGAGGATCTCATCTAACGAAACATATTATTCATGCGACGTCCCTCTGGAAGATGCCAAACTCACGTAAGAAACTTTTTGGTTGAAGTTAATTTGTAGAAGACAAAGCCTAATTGATTGCTGGCGGGAAAACCGGGGTTGTCGCAGCAGCGTAAAGAAAGCAATAAGTGAAGGAGACGGATGAATGGAGAAAGTGAGATGGGGATACGAGGATTTGAAAGCAGTATTCTCCGTTTAAAGAGAGATTAATTAACACCAAACTGAAACGTATTATGATGGTGGAAGTCTTCCAAATGAAGCAAAGTGAAAGTTCAGTCGGGAGGATTCTTCCGTTGCTCACTCAGGCCTGAGTTTCTTTCCCTTTCCTTTCACTCCGACCTTTCATTCAGACTCCTAGCTGTCAATCACAACTCAGTTGTATTCATCAGCGAGGACATTTTCATCTCCACTCCATCATCTGACTGCAGCGCTTCTAAAAGTGATTCCTCAGTTCATCGAGTTAGAGCCCCGAAAAGTCTTTGCCGAAGATCCATCAAGCAACGCAATAACTCCAAAACAGTGTCACGGATCACTTTTAAATCTTTATATCCCCATAGACCTCGGTGCGAAGAAGAATTGGATTGATTTTGGGAAAGGTCAGGTGAGGACATCCGCCACTCGTGGGAGTTTTCTGGCTGAGACTTCCTAACCGCAGATTCAGTTCAAGTATAAATGTGAATGGACTCGAGAAGATCCATCTTGTATAAATCACATTCTGCTCTAAAAATGCGGGACCCTTCCCATATAGACACTTCATGCCTGCAGAGGGTACCCAGCCTTTGGGAGGGTGGGTACCCTGTCAGCATACATGGTCTCAGCGTTGATATAATGGCATTGGCGTCCCTCTCCCCAGCAACACTCTAAGCTCATCCATGGGGATCCCGAGGCGTTCCCAGCCCAGATGAGATAAACAATCTGTCCGGCAAGTTCTTGGTCCCCGGGTTCTCCTCCAAAGCTAGAGTTCCTGGTGGCATCCTGATCAGAAGCTGGAACAACTTCGACCTACTCCGTTCAACAGGAAGGAGTTGAAAGGAGTCAGCGAACCGATGCAATTCCTGCATTACTGCTGATGCCGCACAAAACCACCGGTCCAGCACACGGCCCATTTTTCAATCAGGCAGCAACTCATCCCCAACCTGGAGGGGAGGGTCCAACTTTTCCCGGCAAAGAACCATGGCCTCAAATTAGGATTTTTACATATATAGATTTATGTGTCCCCCAAAGACTTCCATGGGGACACGGTCTTCTCAAAATCCACAAAACACAATTTAGACTGGATGGACAAATTCCCATGATGCCCTGAGTAAGGCTGCAAGAGTAAATAGAGTAAAGAGGAACTTCTTAGGAAAACCCCTTTGAGAAAAGCTCTAAATGGAAATATCTGTTATAAAGCGTCATTGACTCGAGTTTTCAAGGAAAACTAATTCAATCTTTCAAGGATCTTTTCTAGGAAAATTAAATAAACGGTCGACCTTCTGCGTCGTTCAGAAAACCAAAGTGCGAAGATTCATGATTGGCCTTCGTTTACTCTCCTATAACAACCTGCAGGAACATCCATTATTCCCGCCGATACACCGCGGCGTGTTTTCATGGATGACAGAAGTACCTCTGACTCAGAAGAGAAAATGTTGTCCCAATTTAATACTCAACCACTTATCCCGCACGTCATGATGGTTTATAATCTGCGATAGGCGCTGGAATATTTCTGTTCCCTGAGACGCGGTGTGAATATAGGCTTTTTAATGACGCCTGCTGTTCGGCTCTCACCCACTTTCACTTTCTGATCCTCAGCTTTTATTGCCTGTTCATTATCTTTCCACTTCCACTCACTTTAATGAAGATCGACTGTAAATAGGAGCAGAGGTGAAACTGCCGAGGCGTCATTCCATCTGGTACCAGTTTCCCGCTCTTACCGACGTAACACCTTTCTTCTTTAGGTGGCGTATTATGCTGAAATAATATCAGAGCGTGTGACTCATTCTTCGCCGTCTGTTGTGCAGAACTTCTTTTACAGGGATTTAGTCCGGGTTCATACAGTAAAACAGTCCAGGTTCATACAGTGAAACAGTCCAGGTTCATACAGTGAAAAAGCCCAGGTTCATACAGTGAAACAGTCCAGGTTCATACAGTGAAACAGTCCAG
>VRLP01003447.1:0-62500 GCA_009660295.1 Lophius piscatorius
GTGTGTGTGTGTGTGTGTGTGTGTGTGTGTGTGTGTGTGTGTGTGTGTGTGTGTGTGTGTGTGTGTGTGTGTGTGTGTGTGTGTGTGTGTGTGTGTGTGTGTGAGAATGTGAATGAAAGGGAGGCAAGAGGAGGTGAGGTTGGAGATGCAGAAGTTTAAGGAGTTGGGCTAAACTGTTCAGAGCAACGGCGTGTGGAGAAGAGGTAAAGAAGTGAGTGCAGGCAGGTCGGAGTGGTTGGAGAAGAGTGTCAGGAGTTATCTGTGACAGATGAAGAGGAGCAGCAGGAGTGAAGAGAAAGGTTTCAAAGATGGAGGTGAGAGCAGCTCTGCTGGATGGTTTAGAGACGGTGGTTCTGACCAGAAGACAGGAGGCAGAGCTGAAGATGTTCAGATGTTCTCTGGGAGTGAGGAGGAAGGACAGGATTAGAAAGGAGACATCAGAGGGACAGTCCAGGTGAGACGTCCTGGAGACAAAGTCAGAGAGGACAGATTGTTCGCCTGTACCAGGTAATAGTCTAGTCCCATCTCCTTAAGGGCTCTTGAAGGTGTGCGTCAGTTAAATAGTGTAAAGGAGGCTAAGCTAATGCTTTAAGCCACCTGGACAATGTAATGCTGTCCAGTCTTTTTACGTGAACCGTGTTCAGAATCACGATCATAGGCCTACCTGTAGGAAGGTGAACATTCATCCATCTATTTCCATTTTCAAAGGTTCTTTATGTTCAGTTACTCCTTAGAGAGCTCTGGTTTCTTTCAGCGACAGACAAACCTCTATCAGCAACTATGTAGCCTCAAACAGGCGTAAAAAAAAAACTGTTTACCTTGCGCCGATCGATCGCCGCTCCTCTAGTTCCTACTATTTATATGTTGAGTACAAACTACCTTAATAAAACTCACATTTACCAAAACAACAGGAACAATAACCAAAATAATAAATTATTTTAGCTGTGATGAGTCGTCTATGGTGAAATATTTTCCCGTGTCCCTCCAGTCTGTATGTGTTTGGGCCCATAATGTCTCCAAATGTCCTCAAACATCGCTGGACTGAATTCAATCAAATTTCACACGTGCGTTATTGGTGTCCTTCAGGTGTGCGTCTTATACTTTGTTTGTTTTTTTACTTTACTGCTTATTTTTACATCTTCAGGCACATTTGAACTTCCTGCCCCACGGCTGAAGTTCTGAGGGAATTTTCTCTCCACATCTACTCCCAAACCTCTGGACAGAATTAGCAGAATTTCACACCTGATTTATCGGAGCCCTAAAGGATTATTCCGTGAAATCCCCCCCCCCCTTTTTGTTACATTTGAAGGACGTTTGATCTCAAGGGATTTCCACGTCAGTTGGCTGACATTCACCTACGGTAGAGCTGATGGTCTGTCTTCAGTCTGAAGGTCCAGCTGAGTGTCCCTCCGCTTCCAGTTTAAATAGTCGGGTTAATAGCTAACTAGTGTTGGCAAACCAGAGACCCCTAGCCTCCAACACAGCAGCAGTTATCTCCAGTCTAATGCATGAATGAATCTCTAACACAGCCAGCAGCTTCAGCTTCCTCAGTAAAGAGAAATAAAGCTGTTTTTATATAAACTTATGAATACAAGGGCCGTACAGAACCTCGGTACCAAACCGTGACCTTCTTTCCTGCGTTCAAATACCAATAGTCATTGTTTCACAGATTTATGTGTGGGACATTTTATAATCTCTATCTCGCAGGACACAGGGGTTCGAATCCCAGTCAAAAAGAGGGCGTGGCAGAAATCCAGTCTGGACCCTTAGGCAAGTTCCTTAGTGCTACCAGCCGACCCGGCCACATCTAGTACCGGTCCCAAGCCCGGATAAAGGGGAGGGTTGTGTCAGGAAGGGCATCTGATGTAAGAATTTATGCAAAATCAATATGTGGAATGAAATTAACAAACCGTGGAAACGTTATTTCCCAAAATGTCGGGAATAGGACGGAATCATCATCATCATCGTCGCTAGTTAACGCGGTAACGCCAAAACGATGTCATGGATCATTTTCGAATTTCATCCCCATATAGACCCTAGTGTGAGGAAGAAGTGGATGTTTTTTTGGAAAACTTCGGTTGCATTTTTCCACCACAAGGGGGAGATTTAGCTCCGAATATTTTCAAGGCATAACTTCCAAACCGCTTGTCTGATTAAATCTGAATATGATGCTTATGATAAAATCGATGAGATTTATCCTTTTTAAATCAATATTTCTCTCAAATATTTCATGTTTTACTCATTAGCGGGAGCTTTTCCATGTTTTTGGGACATAGATTATCACCAATTGGTCTCACCTTGATGAGAATAATCTTATATTTATCACATCTAACTTTAATAGTTAACATTCAACCCACTAGATGGATCCTTTTTGAGTGAAAAACGCTTCAATCCGGGGGATTGCTTGTACAATGCAGGGGACCGGGGGCTTAGTTGTTCTTGCTTTGGATTTCCTTTCCATTGAGAACTCATCAGTACTTTCAAAGATTTTCAACCAGGAGCTCAGATGTTGTGGTCTTCTGGGGACTGGAGGCTTATTTTAGGGTCTTTGTTCCAACAGGGACGCTGACCAAAGCTCCTGTCCTAAAAACTGTGTCAAAGTGAGAGAAGAAGTAGGACATTCAGACGGAGAGAAAGAGCCCGAGGGCGGTGGATGTGTGTGTTTACATGAAAACCTCACTTCTGACCTTCACTGTTCAACCCCTGGCCCGTTACCATGCCCTCCTTCTCCACGCCGCCTATTTTTCCTTTTCTTCTGCCTGGTTTCCTCACGTCTCTTCATCGTCTTCTTCGTATTTTATTTTCCTCTGCTGTTCTTCATCTGTCACTGAGCGGCGGCTGTCATCCACTGCAGGCCCGTCAGATGACCCACAAACACACACTGACTCATGTTGGGGGGGTGGGGGGGTTGAAGCGGGGGAGGACTGCATTCCGAATTGACTATCTTTCTTCTGTGATTTGGCTTATGTACACACATGTGCTCGTGTGTGTGTGTGTGTGTGTGTGTGGTTGTTTTGTTCTGGGTGTGTTACGTCTCACATTGAATGACTTCCTGTTGGAGCTTGTTGTAAGACTCCAGAGCCAAACCATTTTCCCTCCCCCCTCCCCCGTCTGCTGCCGCTCCGCCCTCTGCAGCCCGGCCACATTTCACTTTTACTGAATTTTCGTCTGGAATTCCGTTAAAATTCCTCCCAGATGCAATTTAAGAAAAAATTTGATGCATCAAATCATAGTTTAGAAACTTATTCTGCCCGTTAAAGGAACAGTTCGTCATTTTTTGAAATATACTTTCCCTCTCTCTCTCGGTGAGAGAGACCGAGAGAGACCGATTGCTTAATTCCATTCTTTGAATTATATGGTAGACTAGCTTAGCTTAGCATTAATAGTGAAAGACAATGAAATTGTACAATAAGACTCATATTTCTTGCACTTTTGAGGATAAATGTCGATAAAAATCACTAATAGTTATGATGCATCTATTCTGGGATATTTATTCTTTTCTTCGTTGAATATTTATGAAAAAAGTTTTCCTTTCCCTTTCATATATTCATGCTTTCAAATTAGCAACCTTTGGTGTTGACGCCATAACTCAAAAACTGTTTCATGGATCATTTTCAAACTTGACATCCTCATAGACCTTAGTGTGAGGAAGAACTGGATTCATTTTGGAAAGATCATTTGTACATTTCTGACACAAGGGGGAGCTTTACCTCCGAAAACTTTTAGGCCATAATTTCTTGGAGGAATCCAACTCGAGGGGATTTCTTGTGCAACAAAGATGATTGGGAACTTTCGGGTATAAACCTGGCTGTTGGGCTCAACAACATTGGTTTAGTTAAGCCCGACCTTTTTACCTATTATTTTGATTCAACATATTATTTCACATAAACTAACTAAAGCAAAAACCGCCTAAAATTAGTCACAAAAATCAAAATCAATGTGAAGCTTTGTCCGAAAAACCGTGCTTTTTGCTTTTCGTGACTAAAACATGAACTATTAAAGTAAAATATGACACATCCAGGATAGATCTCCCCAAATCAATTCTTATGCACCAAATAAACAGTTGAAAAATTGTGGCGGAAAAAAAGATTTTGGAGATAAAGCTACCCCTAGTGTCAGAATGATGCAACCCACCTTTTCCAAAATCACTCCAGTTCTTCCTCCCACTAATGTCTAAGGGGGCAAAAAGTCTGAAAACGATCCTTGAAACTGTTTTAGAGTTATAGCCTTAACAGGAAAGATCCGGGCAGACATGTTCCAACTATATTCCTGAGCTTTTGGTGATTAAAACGAGTCAAAAAACAAATAAATTGTTAAATTAAATTTCTATGAATGTTAAAAAGTCCAGAAATCAATTAGTGAACGGTTTTATCCAGAATCAGACACAATAATCGTGAAGGTTATTAATTCTGGAATTATTTAAAGACACGCCTCCATCAGTGTTGCTGAAATAAGACGACGTTTCACTCCATCGGTTGCGCAACTTTAAAGACAAATAAACTCGTAGGTTGAATCCTGTCACAAAGTTTCTGACACATTTTTTATGCTGCATGTTGGGACTTGCTGGGGAGCGGCTAATATATTTTTCCTGCTTGGCTTCATACATAAATATTCTTATTCTTAATTTCCTGGATTAAGACTTCTGAACGCCATCGTGTTTAATCCGCGTTCACCGCGACACCATGTGTTCAGAGTCCTCTTTCCTCGGTGAGACGGTTTTACGACCGTCTGAGATTAGGGCTCCATAGTTGTGGCCAAAAATTATAATCCAGATTATTTTGATCAATATTGACGTCTTTATTATTTTTCTCAAATATTCATTATATCCCCAAAAAGTCTGGAAGTTTATGGAAACCGCCGCAGAATCCTTGGTCTTAACGCCATACCAAAACTGTTTCATGGATCGTTTTAACTTTACATCCTCATAGACCTTAGTGTGAGGAAGGACTGGATTCATTTTGGGAAGAGTCTGCTGCATATTTCCACCACTAGGGGGATCTTCATCTCCCTATCGACTAGAGGAGATTTATTTTCTATGTATCAAATTGAACTGTTTTAGTTTTTCGGACATGACTCCACATTTAATTTGAGGAGTTCCGTCGGGGGCTTTCCCGGACGACCGCGTAACACGAGTTGACTTAACAACCTGTCAGGTTCATGACGGTGAGGAACTCGGAGTTGAGCCGCTGCTCCTTCACGACGAGAGGAGCCGGATCAGGTGTTTCATCTGAGCAGGACGCCTCCCTTTGGAGGTTTTCCAGGCACCTCCATTTGGGAGAAGACCCCCAGGGTTGACCCCGACTCGCTGGAGGGATTATACATCTCATCTGGCCGATGGGTGGAAGAGTGGATCAGGTTCATGTATGGCTCCATTGTTCTGCTTACCTACCAGGGGGCATTCCAGAACCAAGGAGACGGTCGACCCGGGTTGAGGCTCAGCCACTGCCCCTCAGCCGTGATGTCTCCTGCGAATTCCCAAACGAGGGAATCTGGACTCCCTGATTCCTGGTAGTGGGAGATTGCAAATCTGGGTTGCAGGGTTCTAGAGTGAGACCCTGTACCCTCCTCTCCATTTTCCAGCAGGCTGTTTCGTGTTCCAGTCCTCTCAACAGACTTGATCTGATGAATGGATGAAACACGCCACAAACTGTTAATGACCCCATGAGGAGGGGATTCATGTGTCGGACCTGAGAGCGGGTTCTCTCGGTGAGGAAGGACGGGCTTGTGTGGAAGCCTGACGCCATGTCGAGAAATGTTGCTGACATCCTGACAGAGTGGTGAGAAGCGGGGGATGGATGGATGGAGGAGGGAGGGAGAGGTGGAAGGTCAACCACAGCCACATGTGAAGTGTGTCGCGGACATCTGGACCGCTCCTTCTCCTCCTCCTCTTCAGTCAGAGACCGATTCAGCGAGCTGGAGATGGGAGTTCATTATGTGACTTTATCTGAGGAGTGATCTCTCAGCTATTCAGCCTTTTGTCATCTGTGCCTCCTCCTCCCTTTGGCCCCTCTTCCTCCTCACTTTGTTCTTTTGTTTCCTCTCTGTCACTTCTTTCTTTCCCTTCCTCAGTTTTGAGTTCTGTCTGGGTTTGTGTAACACAAGGGTCGACAATTCTTACACAATTTAACCAAACAAGCACCTAGAAGTATTTTTATTTGAACAAAAAAGCTCAGGGGGGGCAAAATCTGACATTTCGTCCACACACAAGCTAACGCTGCTACAGTTTGACAAACACCACGGGGACTTTCACTGGAACAAGGTCAGAGGTCAGATGAGACCAAAGTAGAGCTTTTTGGTACAAACATCTGAGATGGGTGTGGCCTAGACAGAAAAAAAAAACAGAGAAGAGCCCATCATACCCACTGTGAAGTCTGGTGGTGGATCTTGATGCCGTGGGGCTGTTTTTCTTCCAAAGGTTCTGGACATCCTGTTAAAGACATGGTTCTATGGACTCCATCAAACACCACCAGATACTGGATGAAGACCTAAAAGCCTGTCAGGAACCTTAAAGTGGGTCGTGGTTGGACCTTCCAGCAGGACAATGATCTGAAGATCACCTCAACATCAACCCAAGAATGGTTCAGAGGTCACAGAATAAAGGTTCTGTCATGACCATCTCCAACAACCTGACCCAAACCCACCAGAACATCTGTGGGATGTGCTGCAGAGGAGAGTCCACCAGTGTGGACCTCAGAACCTGAAGGATATTCAGTTTCCTAAAGAATATTATAGAAATCCATGCACTCCGCCCCCTTTTTTTAAAAATGGATGAAAAAGAATATCTCTCACTTTATTCAGCGTATCAAACGATAGTAATGATGTTACATTAGATGAAGGTTGAATGAACTCTTGAGAGAGAACGGGATATGTTCATAAATGCAAATACCACCATAGTTAATATGAACTCCACTGAACTCTCTCTCTCTGTCTCTGTCTCTTTCTCTCTCTCTCTCTCTTTCTTTTTCTTCACACTATAGCTTATTTTCCCTCCCGGGGCTCGCTCCTCCCTTCCTCCTGACACTCGGGTCCAAAGGTTACAGACTGTCATCGATTTTAACCCGGGTGCCGAAGCAGCGGCTTAAACAGTCGAACACTAAAAGCCCTCTGAGGCTCTTTTCTCACACCACTCCTGGCTCTCACACTGAACACACAATCCGACCAAAGGTTGGATCTTTATCAGCCTCACACCACTCCCTACCTCCACCCTCCCAGTGAACGGCACACGCGTGTTCGTTTGTGGCGTAGGTAGAATTGTTCGGCGTGTGAACCGGACCGTCTTTCTAACAGGGAGGGATTTAAGAAGGAGGTCTGATGAAGACCCCATTCCACCTACACCTGTGGAATGTGACCTATGGAGTCCTGTGACCCCATATTGCTTCTTTTTTACTTTACACACACACACACACACACACACACACACACTACATTTGTGTCTATGCCCGCTGTTGTTGATCAGTTGGGTTCTAGTGTTGTACATCCAGGCTCAGAAACATTGAGGATTTGTTTCTTTATTCTTTTTAGAATAATCACAAACGTGTTTGCGTTTAAGACAGCAGAGGTCATTTCAACACCTCAGTGGTAACGATCTATAATAATAATAAGATAATAATAATCTACATTATCATAAACATTATTAACATAAAAACAATAGAAAGCAGTAAATCGGGACGGTTTTGGAGACGAAACCAGCAAATGTGAATTTCATGTTTATTATTTTCTAAGATTTTATAGAGGACATTATGTAAATCTGAGGTTCTCAGAACACGACTGCGTGGAACTGGTTCTAAATACCGTTTCATCCATTTGTTGCCGGAACTGTTGAATCCAAATAAAATAGAATATCTAATATGTCACACAAACCCAAAATCAAAGTATCACGCCTCTAAATTTTACTGAAAGCGATGATCACATGATGAGGCCTACAATCAAACATGGAGGAGGAAGAATAATTCTGGATGTGTTGTTGCTTCAGAGCCGGGATGGCTTTCCATAATTAATGGAAACATGAATTCCCGCTGTAGTGGACCCGTCTGACGGAGAGGTCCGGGTCAACAGTGTTTGAATTTCTTAAGCACAACTGGGACCCGAAGAGTAGGTCCACCTCTGAACGGCTCAAAGGAAATAAAGTTCTGGAGTGGTGTAGTCAAAGTCTGGACCAGAACCACTTTCAAACGGTGTTGTCGGATGTCCAGTTGTCCGGGTGTTTGGTGAAAGTTCAACATCCAGTTTTATAAGTTCTGGTGAGGTGAGTCCTTCTTCATACTGATGAGAATAATCATTTAATTGGAACATTTCCTGTTTGCGCTGGTATTTATTTGAGTATTTTACACAGTATGAGATACACATAAAACGAGAGGACAGGGGGTCCAATACTTTTTCACACCACTGCTGTATTTAGAAAACGATGAAGAAGAAACCTCCACTGCCTGACACTGAATTGTGGAAACAAGATATCAAAGTGACCCACTTAATTTATTTTGTAATATTCAATATAGTGAGAGGAATGTTGAGAATAATTGAAGTGCTGGGGGTGATTTAGCAGTGACCTCGTATCCACCTTCGAACAAACATGCAGTATGAATGCGTCAAACGGATTTCCAACAACTATTGGAAATCAAACTAAACCCAAGGCTAATAAGTGACTATGTTTGTTGTGCTGACTGCATGACCTTGGTGGTCATACCACATGACCTTGGTGGTCATACCACATGACCTTGGTGGTCATACCGCATGACCTTGGTGGTCATGCCGCATGACCTTGGGGATTTTTTCAATGCTACTTATTGTTAAGTAGCCTAAGTTTTTTATTGTTTTTCTGGGTCAGGAACATCCAGAAAACAGAGTATCGAGATTTTGTCTTGCAATTTGACTTTTTAGGCATTGGAATGATAAAAATCTGTTGCTTTTCCAGCCCACTAGATGGCGCTGTAGTGTTTTGTCCTGATCAGGGCAGCAAAGATGATGGTGAGTCAGATCACCATTGCCGTTTCAAATAAAACTGAAGACATATTTTAGTTTTTTTTTTTTTTATCATGCTAACAAGAAGGGGCTCAGAGCCCATCCTTGGTGCAGTCCCACCTCCACTTTAAACCCATCCTTCTCTCTTACTGCACCCTGTTATGTTATGTTTATGAAAGAATTGGAGTGAAGTGGTCCTTTTTTTCCTGGCACTGAACAGCTTTAATGGATCGTTGTTTAATCCGCTTGTTTGCTCTTCTCGGTCCCTAGAAACCAATTTGCATCAATTATTTATACGCCAGAATGGGTTTGCTAGTTTAATCTCAGGAGGGTTTTCTGCCTATCCTCTTCCTCAGTGATGACTCCGACGTCGACGCTTATGGATTTTAGAGTCAGTCGCTGTAATCAAAGGCAATCTGAGTGGTCAGCTGGTCGGCGGCGTTCGTAGCGTAGCATCAGCGTGCGTGTAAAAGTGTGCAGTCATGATATCTGCTGCATGACTCCATCATGATGATGATGCTGATTGCATGTTGCTGCAGACTCCAGTCCCGTCATTATGGGACACATTAATGAGGTCATCCTGCTGGCCAAACCCTGTGGTCTCCAGCACAACTCCTGTCCTCAGACACACAATGTCCCCGTCTGTCTTTCTGTGTGTCTCCCACCCCAATGCGCCAATGCGTAAAACCGCAGGTGCGGCCGCTGCCGCCATAAACTGTTTTTTTTTCTCATATCACATGGTCCGTGATAGATACAACAGTCAACACATCTGTGAGGACATCGTGACACCACACTGTCTAAAGTCCACTGGTGTCCCCCGTCACGTTAAACCCTTTAAAGTCCTGCTCAGCTGTTTGGTTGAGAATTAAATGAAAAATCTCTAGTTCTTATTGAAAAATGTGACTGAACCTGTTTATAAAGTGACCCAGTGGCTGCATGTATATGCTAAAGAGTAAGGGACCGAGGATAGAGCCCTGGGGGACACCACAGGTTTGACCACAGGTCAAAGGTGGTGAGTGAAATATGAACTATTAAAGTAAAATAATGATTAATACAAAACAGACATCCTCCAGTTGATACATCTGCACCACATTTGGATTAAATTGGACCAAGAGTTGAGAAAATATGGCCTGAAAACATTTGGAGATAAAGATCCCCCCTAGTGGTTGAACCACTGGTTGGTATGCAACTGAAAAAAATAGGGTTTAGAGCCGACATCAAAACCCGGTTTCCTCACTCTGGCGGTAGTTGAGAGATCTTGGCAAACTGCAACTTGAAGACGTGCAAACAAAAGGAAAAACACGTGAATTTAAAAAAAAATGTGTTTTTCGTGCGTCATTGAGGAAACGTGATGAAAAACCACCAAACAACAAAACGCCGATCTTTAAACAAACATCATCTGTGATGTGTTAATCTCATCTTCTGCGTTCGGTTCTCTTTCCTCTCACTATGTCTTACTCTCTACGACCATCTGGCGTAGACGCAGTCACATTCGTTTCTCTAAAGTTCTTCTCTTCTTCTTCTTCTAGGAGCCCAACAGCGGACCGCCCACCCTGATAACCCTGAAAGTTGACCCAGATGGATTCTTCCTCTACTGGACTGGAGGCTCCAACCTGGTGAGAATCTCACACACACACAACCACACACACACACATGGTTTGGACTCATTGAAGAAGGAACGGACAGAGGACCACCTCTCTAAGTATCAGCAAACAGTCCCTCCTCCTCATCCTCCTCATCCTCCTCGTCTCGCTGTGGGTTTATTCAGTCCATTAGTTCCAACAAAATGGCTCCCATCAATTTGTCCCTTCCTCTCTCTCTTCAACCATTCCCTCTTTGTGGTCCTCATCCTCTTATCCCTCTCTCATCTCTTTCATTCCATCCATCTCCAATTTGTTCAAAGCGATTAGTTTCCCGTATTCTAGATGAAGACGATCAGCTAATGTGATTAATCAGAAGAATCAAAAGATGCTGAGTCGGCAGGATTTTGGGGGACTGGAGGTTTTGCGGTCGTGTCGTGTAAATATAATAAAGAGGACTATTCCTATTTATGTCAAAGTTTTACGATGTTAATGTAATGAAATACAATCAGCGACCTCTCTGTTATTAAGGCCCACAGACGGAGGGGGGGTGGGGGATGGGGGGTATCAGATTACTGAGGACACAAACATAATGGATCCCTCCTTATCTCCTCCGTAAACTGTTCATCTCACTCATGCTGTGTAGAGAACATGAAGGCGTACGTCTCCTAGTTACAGGAAGGCAATCAAACGTATTTATTTGATTCAATAGTCTCTCATAACTAGTCAGAAACAAAAAGAGAGAAAAAAGAAAATGGGTCTGGGATCAAATAACACTTTTGAGTGGCTCAATTAACTCCCCTTCTCTCTATTCTCTCTCTCTTCTCTCTCTCTATTCTCTCTCTTCTCTCTCTCTCTGTTCTCTGTTCTCTCTCTCTCTCCTCTCTCTATTCTCTCTCTTCTCTCTCTCTTCTCTGTCTCTGTGTTCTCTCTCTCTCTCTGTTCTCTCTCTCTATTCTCTCTGTTCTCTCTCTCTCTGCTCTCTGTTCTCTCTCTCTGTTCTCTCTTTGTTCTCTCTCTCTTTGTTCTCTCTCTCTCTGTTCTCTCTCTCCCTCTCTGTTCTCTCTCTCTCTCTGTCCTCTCTCTCTCTTCTCTGTCTCTGTTGTGTCTCTCCCTCTCTGGTATCTCTCTCTCTTCTCTCTCTGTTATCTCTCTCCCTCTCTGTTATCTCTCTCTCTCTTCTCTCTCTCTCTCTCTCTCTCTCTCTCTCTCTCTCTCTCCCTCCCCACAGACACACTGTCACTATTTTTATTTCTGGCTGTGTATTTATCCAAGGCATGTATGGAAGGACTTTTTGATAGCCCATAATATTATCACTGTGTATGTCTACATATGCTGGCCCCTCTATATCCACAATCCTTCACTGAAATCTAACCGTAGCTCTAAAAACAAAATATTTTATTTATAACATGAAAAAACATGTTTTTTCTAAAACATGTCTACCACAATTATTAGTATCCTGCGTTTGATCTAAGCTCCGCCCCCTTTTTTGCCACAATAACCTGAGTCTCCTTCTGTGGTCTGTGATGAGGTCTGAGGACACATGGAGAAGATCTGAGACCATTCCTCCACACAGAACCTCTCCACCTCCTTCAGGTTCTGAGGTCCACGCTGGTGGACTCTCCTCTGCAGCACATCCCACAGATGTTCTGGTGGGTTTAGGTCAGGTGACTGGGATGGTCATGACAGAACCTTTATTCTGTGACCTCTGAACCATTCTTGGGTTGATGTTGAGGTGATCTTCAGATCCTTGTCCTGCTGGAAGGTCCAACCACGACCCACTTTAAGGTTCCTGACAGGCTTTAGCAGCGTTAGCTTGTGTGTGGACGACAGCAGAGGCTTTTTTTCTTGCTACCCTCCCAAACAGCTGGTGTTGGTGTCGGCGCCATCTTATGCTGGTTGGGGAGACTTTCTGACCCCAAGATTCAGCTGACCTCTGACCTCTCTAGCTGTGTCTTATGAACTGCTGAGAGATGTTCTTGTCTCCATTGTCAGATTTGTGCAGCTGTGTCACCTGATATTTATACCCCAGTCAAACAGGAAGTCATTGTTCACCACCTCAGAGTTCCTGCTCAAACAGGTGGAGCTTGTATGTATAATGAAGGCGTTTCTTTGCATCTCATTTTTAAAAGAATCATGGAGAGCTCTGTAAATATATTTGTGTTCATATCAGTGCATGTGTTCATTCTTATCAGCGGGTTTTCATGCCGTCACATCACAGACAGATGCTCTACGGACCGGTTTCATCCTGATGCCTCGCTGGTGTCTGCGCAGGCGTGTATCCACGTGTTTTTGAGAGAGTAGGCCATTTGTCGCCTGAGGCTCAGCTGTGACACGGTTCAAAAAGAGTCAGTCATGAAATCTTTTCATCTCCAAGATTAAGCTGCGCGGCGCAGCGGCGGCCGTCAGACACACTGGGTTGAGGAAAAATGCTTGTTCAGATCGCGGCTCTGGGCGTAGAGGGCAGTCCACTACCTGATCCTGCTCTGAACAGTTGAGTCCAAGTCTTTAAACTTCTGCACCTCCTCCACCTCTACTCCTTCTGCCTCCCTTTCACTAACACACGTATTCTGTCTTCATTCCTCTTCTCACCAGCCCATACCTCCACCTCTCCAGGTCTCCTCCACCTGCTCCCTGCTCTCACTACAGATCACAATGTCCTCCACCAACATCATAGTCCATGGAGACTCCTGCTGACCTCCACTGTCAGCACGACTTCCTCCACCTGTCCATCACCATAG
Source organism: Lophius piscatorius (assembly GCA_009660295.1). Classification (NCBI taxonomy): domain Eukaryota; kingdom Metazoa; phylum Chordata; class Actinopteri; order Lophiiformes; family Lophiidae; genus Lophius; species Lophius piscatorius. Next base: position 13,280 of record VRLP01003447.1, read on the forward strand.
CAAACAAGCAGGGGCTCAGAGCCCATCCTTGGTGCAGTCCCACCTCCACCGTGGCCCCATCCATCCCTCCTACTGCACACCTCACAGCTGTCGTATAAGCAAAAACTATTTACAACTCCCATAATCCCCCATGTCACCTTCTTAAAGGGACAGGCCTGGTTTGGAAGGAGTGGAGGAGAAAAAAAACTAATCAAAATGCTTTAGAATTTTCCGAACTTTTTCCGATCATTCGCCCAGCTGTAACGGAGAGTGAGTTAAGTATTTACAAGTGTTGAATCACTGTGGATGGATGTCTGGGACATTTAATCCTGACGCAGGGGCACAAAGATCGTCTTCCACGATCGGCTCTACGTTCCTGCTGCAGTAAAAAAAACTGACCTTCATCCTACGAGCGAAAACTCTCCGTTAGAAGGAAACACTCAGCAAGTCGACCAAATATTAGGTGAAAACGTTCTCTTCTAAATGAAGTCAGTTGAACGAAAAACCTCTACTTGTTTGAATCATTAATTTTATTGGGTTGAAAACAACTCCCAAGTCGTAAGCACTTCCTGCTGCTTTCATCTGTGTTGTTATTGGCGTTCCTGAGTTGGATGTGGTCACCATTCTGACTTCAGTAGCAAGAATGCTGCTCCCTTTGGCCACGGCCGCGTTAAATATGCCCAAAAACATCCAGACCACCCAGTCCGGACTCTGGGAATGGTGCGTATCCAGACTTTCAGGGACTGGCAGTGATTATCAGCGGTTTCATTTTTGTTTTTGAATGACCATTAACTGTTTCTCACTGCAGGCGTCACACATGTCAATCAAACCCATGTGGCTGTAGCCGTGATGTTTGTTGAACTTCCCTGTGTGTGTGTGTGTGTGTTTGGTTTCTCCAGCGATGCTGGTTCTGGACTGTGAATATGAGTAAATCTGGGCGAACAGTCGAGGACCGCGTCTTTAAAGAAGTCCAAACTGAAGGGAAACTCTTACATTCAGACACGTGTTTTACCAGACCGCAAAAGAAAGGTGACACAGTTACTCGCATGTCTGCACCGACGATGACGAGGATTCTGGACAGAACTCATTCATGTGGATGGGAGCCGCTGTCGGGTCTGAGATGGACTTTCGTATCGGGTTTTGAAGATGAAGGTTCCGTGACGGTAACCTCATTGAGTTCAAGGAGGTCCAAATATATAATCCTCGAAGAAATGAGAGTCTGTTGGGCTGTCTTTACCCGGGTGGAGGAGGACGCGGTACTGATGCTGCTCTGTATTTTATTCAGGATGGGAACTGATCCATGTAAGATCAGCCGTTGTGGATTTATTTATTTAGGGGGGGTTGACATTATGGAATATTCATCCTCATCGCCGCCGCCGAAGACCCTTCCTGTCAACACGATGGATCTGGTTCTGACAGTTTGGTCAGAAAGGTCACACCGGTACCTGCTGGAGGTCATCTTGTAAGGATCTGGCTGTGCTCCTGTTCCTCCTCACACTGAGGGACACATACCGGTACTGCTGCTGGGTTCTTGTCCAGTTCTTCTCGTGTAAGCGCCCATCTTCTGGTGTCTCCTCCACAATCCTGAGACTATTCTGCGAGACACCATCAAACTTTCTATGGATGTTCCATCCTGGAGGATCTGGGCTACCGGGTCCACCTGAATGGGCTGCAGGTACCACATCATCACATCTGCTTCCCAACTGGACAGATGGACGTCCCTGAAGTTTGACTTGGTGACGATGAAGAGTTCTTCTAAACTTCTAAACAGAGTAGTTTGAAGGAAAGAGCCAGGTTTCCCAGAGAAGCTTCCATTCGTCTTCTCCTTATTGGAACCCCCTGCCTCCTCTCCTCACGTCTCCTCATGTTTTACAACAATTCCACATGAAGTCTGCTTTAGCTCATTCACCATTCTTCCTGCGTTTGTATAATCCATCTGAAGGTGTCTTTCTGTCGCGCCGTTGTCCAACTCCACTTTCTCCTCACTAGTCTCCATCTGCTTCACCTCAGCTTCTCCTCAGGCCTGTTGCTTAACATTCAATTTTAAATAACTCTCTACTCTTCTGGCTTTCTCCAACATTTGTTTCTGTCTCTTTCCCCGAAACCTTGGCTTCGGAACAGCCTTCCTCCTCCTCTCCGTCAGAACCATCTTCTTCCTGCCGGGTCATCTGCGGCTGATATTTTCATCCTCATCATTCTATAAAAATCTTTGACATCTCTCTTTCATCCTTTCAAGCCCCTCCCTCACAGTTTCTCCTGGCTGTCTCCCTCTTTCCATTTTTGGTGTAACACTCATAGGTTGAGTTTACAAAGCATCGTGTGTGTGTGTGTGTGTGTGTGTGTGTGTGTGTGTGTGTGTGTGTGTGTGTGTGTGTGTGTGTGTGTGTGTGTGTGTGTGTGTGTGTGTGTGTGTGTGTGTGTCAAGATCCTAGAATTTCCCATCAGTCTTGAGCCAGTGGTGATAGAAAACATAAACGCAGAGAAAGGAGGAAGTCACACCCACCACCCACAAATATTCAATATTTCTGTTTCCCTTTCGATTACTCTTCTCCCTGTCCACATATTTCTGACTCTGTAAAGTTCTCCTTTCTTTGATCATTGAGTTAAAGTTTTCATCAGCAGGTTTTGAGGTCCACGCTGGTGGACTCTCCTCTGCAGCACAGATGTTCTGGTGGGTTTAGGTCAGGTGACTGGGATGGTCATGGTAGAACCTTTATTCTGTGACCTCTGAACCATTCTTGGGTTGATGTGGAGGTGATCTTCAGAACCATGTCCTGCTGGAAGGTTTCTTGTTACCCTCCCAAACAGATGGTGTCGGCGCCATCTGATGCTGTTTGGGGAGACTTTCTGATCCCAAGATTCAGCTGACCCCTGACCCCTCTAGCTGTGATCCTTGGAGTGTCTTTTGAACTGCTGAGAGATGTTCTTGTCTCCATTGTCAGATTTGTGCAGCTCTTCAACTTTTCTTTGCTCCTCATTGCTGTGTTCTCTGGTCTTCATCATGGTGAAGAACCTCAGAGAGAATCAGGCCTGTGTCACGTCATATTTATACCCCAGTCAAACAGGAAGTACCTGTTCACCACTTCAGGGTTCCTGCTCACACGGGTGTCAATAATTGTGGTAAACTTTGTAGAGAAAATATTATTTCTATTTTATTACTTGAGTTACATATTAGATTTTCGTGAGTATTTTGAGTTAAATGTTGTTTACTCACACATTCTTTGATTGTTCTGCGGGCATAAATAAACACAGTTAGGTCAAGGAGGTTGAACTTTATGATTATATTTAAACGCAGTAGCAGCAGGAGTCTTCCTCATAAAACACAGGCCTCACTGAAAGAAGTCTACCTCATGCGTCCCAGCGTTCGTTTCAAGTGGACCCCCTAATTAAACAGAGCGTATTTCACCAGTTTGAAACCATTAATGTCTAACAGGAGTTCAGAACCCTCGTGCTGCAGCGAGCAGAACCCACCGGATCAAAGAGCTGCCGCAGAATCTCCTGCATAAGCAGCTTCTAACTGCCGGCCTGTACAGGAAACAGTAAAAGCTCTAAGTACCCAACCGGTTCTCCTACAAGTCCTCAGTTCTGGTTGGTGAGTCGGGTCGGACCAGGGCCAACAGCTGACCAAAATCTGCAGGCCAGTGGCCGACGGTTTCACAAGACCCAAACGAACATCCAAAATACACACATCGGTTCCAGCGTATGCTTGCACCGTCATGCTAATCTCTCAGCATGTGTCCTTCATCCGTCCTCCGTCCACACCGTCCTGCGCCCACACCGTCCTGCGCCCACACCGTCCTGCGCCCACACCGTCCTCCACCCACACCGTCCTCCGCCCACTCTGTCCGTCGCTCCGATTTAGTCCAAAATTTGGTGCAAATGCATCAACTTTATATTTTAATCACCAAGGGAAGGTTATTAAAAAGGGATTTGTTTTACCCAAAAACTTCTTCAAACTGTTGGTCCGGTTTTGAGCGTATTGTATTTTTTTTCTCACATTTTATTGTTATTGTTCATATTTCACTCAATAGTTTTTTTCTGGGCAGCAATCACAGTTTTATTGACTATTACTTCTGAATCACATGTCCAATTCTGTCCAAATTGGCTCATATGATAAATAGTTAGGTTGAGTCACGATTTCCTGTTTGAGATTATTGATGAGTCATGTTTATCGGAGGAGTTCAATCAGGGGGAGTTCTGGTACAACGCTGGGAATTGGGGGCTTTTCAGGGACCTACCTATGCACGAGGGGCACCAGCGTCGGACTAGTCTTGAAAACAACAGTCTGATGTTTTTGATTGACTCTGTCGCCGCAGAAGGAACCAATAATAAAACATTTCCTCGTTCTCGCTTCTACGAGACCCATCGTCCCCCCGGCCGCCTCAGGGAGCGTGACCCATTTGATTTTCGCCTTGCAGGTCCTTCCTTGGACGTTGCTTTGGTAGGACTTTTAGAGCCTGCTTGGATCTTTGGATCTGATGATTAATTCAAAGTCTGGCGCCGTGTCAAGCCCGCTGTCCTCAGCACAGGCCCGACCCGGCAGGTGTGATTCATCGCACCTCGCTCGCGTCTTTAAGAACATTTCTGCGATCGCTTTCCACGCTGCAGCTGCCAGCACCGATGATTGATCAGCCGGACCGAAGTTTCCATTGAACGGACGTGTATTTAATGGTGTTGAGTCAGCCTTCGGAGCGGCCCGGCCCGACAGGACCGCCCACAGGATGAGCGGAGATTCACCTGGCAGTTAGACTAATCCTCCCCGCTGCTCTGGTTTACTTTGCCTGTCGTTTCCTTCTCGCTTCTGCGGTGATTTCTTGCCCCGTTCCTTCGCCGCTAATCCAACTTCAATTTGTCTCCCCCCCCCTCTCCCCCCGCCGAGCGTCTCCGTCTCGGTCCAGCTGGGATCCATCAGCCAGATGAGGCAAAAAGTTGTTCCTCTAATCTAAACTGAAGGATGACATTTCCTCCTTGTCTGCTCTCCACCTCTCCTCCGTCGTCCACCCTTTCTCCCTCTTCTTCCTCCATCCCTCCTCGCTCTGCTCCTTCTCCTCCGTCCAACCAGAGTCATCGCGTCTTCACTCCTTGTAAAAACACATCTAATCTCCACATGCTCCATATATTGGCGTGGGAAATTTGGCAGGAAGTTACTCAGACGGAGGAGATGGGGGTTCTGGATATTTTTCTTCGCCCCCTTATTTCAGGCCCCTCCTCCTCCTCCCATCCCTCCTCCACATTTCTCCATTCACTCTCATTCTGTTTTTCCTCTTCCTTCTCCTGCTTCTTCTTTAAGGTGGGCTGGTGATCTCAATCGCACCTGGCCTTTTAAACGTCCGTCTCCAGGGACGCACTTGGGTCGCCACTGGGCGCCAATTCGCCCTCAGTGGCGAGGGATGGATTTCACTTCCTTTGAGGAGCGGAAAGAAAACTTGATGCTACCTTTGATGGTTGAACAAACGCCTCCAGTGTATCAAATACCTGCTGGAGGTGCAACACCGATCCGTTCAATCTCGGGGTTATTATGGGATGGTCATTGATGCGTCCGCTCTAAGTCCTTCCTGGTCACGCGATAACTCCAAACATTTTTCATGGATCATTTTCAAAATTTTATATGAACAGCAACCTTACTGTGAGGAAGAACTGGAGGGATTTTCAGGAAAGGTCGGTTGTATATTCCCGCAACTAGTTTCCAGTTTTATCGCCTAAAGTTTTCAGGCTTTAATTTCTCAACTGTTACAAATGAATCGACTAGACGAAATCTATCTTTTATATGTCATGTTTTACTCAAATAGTTAATATTTTACTCACTAGAGGGAGCAGTTTTTAACTTACAACAAACACTGTATTTCAAACATCACTTCCTAACCACTTGTCGGATTATTCCACGTTTAACTCATAGAGCTCTAACTTTGATTTGTCATATTTTACTGCAATTGTTCCTATTTCACTCACTAGGGGGAGCAGTTTTGCAAATTAATTACTTTTTTTCCTTGTGTGTGTGTGTGTCTGGTTATATTTGTGTGTGTGTGTGTGTGTGTATCGGTGTGTGTGTGTGTGTGTGTGTATCGGTGTGTGTGTGTGTGTGTGTGTCAGGTTGTTTTTAGTACTGTTGACTGTTGGCAGCTACAACCAGACATCTACTAGGGATTATCTCCGTGGCTGAAGTCAAACATCCACAAAGAATTAACTCTGAGTGACAAGGCTTACTTAACACACACACACAAACACACACACTGATATAGACACCCATACCCCTATAGACACACACAAACACACATGAAAACACAGACACAAACACACATACACACATACACACACACACACACACACACACACACACTGATATAGACACACCCACACACCCACATAGAAAAACACAAACTGACACAATGAGCAGTTGGTTAGGGAAGTTGAATGTGTCAATCAAGAGCGAGACTTCTTCCACCATCTCTCTCCACTATGGTTTTTATTTATTCTGATGCCATTATCTGTCAGTGAACTTGAAGAGCTGTTTGTTTCCCTCTCTGTCACACACACATACACATACACGTACACACACACACACACACACACACACACACACACATACACGTACACACACACTGACACATACACACACTCACACACATACATGTAAACACACACACACATACACACGCTCTCTCTCTTATACAGGATGGACATTTCGTTCGTCCATGCGTGAAGAAGTGAGACAGTATGGAGTTGTTCTCTGAACAGAACTCCTGTGAGGTTCTTCTTCAGACTCTGGTCCAACTCTCTGCTCAGCTGGAGAAATAAAACCTCTTCATCCTCTGAGAACATCGCACATGTAACTTTGAGGGACGGTTCTGTTTCTGTTATCTTGCCGTCCTGATTATGTTCTTGAGTCTTTTGGGTCCATAGAACCGAGAGAACCTCCAGTTAGTGAACTTAATGTAAATGTAAAATTAAAGTCCATGTTTCAAACATTTAATCACTTTTTTTCAACAGTTACATTGTTTTGGTAACTTTAACCAAAGCCACACTGGATTTATAGATGGAGTGATTCTTGAGGCACTACAGCCAAATCATTACATCACAGAGACACTACAGCCAAATCATTACATCACAGAGACACTACAGTCACAACATTACATCGCAGAGACACTACAGCCACAACATTACATCGCAGAGACACTACAGCCACAACATTACATCGCAGAGACACTACAGCCACATCATTACATCACAGAGACACTACAGTCACAACATTACATCACAGAGACACTACAGTCACAACATTACATCGCAGAGACACTACAGCCACAACATTACATCACAGAGACACTACAGCCAAATCATTACATCACAGAGACACTACAGCCAAATCATTACATCACAGAGACACTACAGCCAAATCATTACATCACAGAGACACTACAGTCACAACATTACATCGCAGAGACACTACAGCCACAACATTACATCGCAGAGACACTACAGCCACAACATTACATCGCAGAGACACTACAGCCACATCATTACATCGCAGAGACACTACAGTCACAAAATTACATCGCAGAGACACTACAGCCACAACATTACATCGCAGAGACACTACAGCCACATCATTACATCAGAGACACTACAGCCACATCATTACATCACAGAGACACTACAGCCACATCATTACATCAGAGACACTACAGCCACATCATTACATCACAGAGACACTAAAGCCACATTACATCAGAGGTACTACAACGACATAATGACATTAAAGTTACACTAGAGCCATATCATTACATCAAAGACTCTCTGCTTTATGGAAATTCTAAAAGGTGGTAGCTAAAGAGACTCTGAACCAGTCCTGCTCCTGTCATGGTGACAAGGTCCACCAAGGCTTATTTTCCGTAGAATTCCTCTAACATTTTAGCGTGACTTTCTATACGACATGAGTAATGGCCGAAGATTCTTCAGGAACGCTGCCAGAAGCTGATGTCTGGCTTCTTCACGCCTGCAGGTCATAGAGGGATGGGATCATTTTGAGATTGTAGTAGATCTGCTTATAAGATCTTATTTGATCACGAGTGTTTCCAACAAGCTCCAGGTTCATGTAACTTATTTTGAGAAGAGAAAGAATAAAAGAACCAGAACCAGAACCGTCTGTCCAGATCTTATTGTCCTTTTTAAGACAACAGTCCAAACATTTCAGGCTATGTTCATTTAAATTTTTCCTTAGATCAGCGCAACTCGGGTCAGGGATTAAACATGAAGCAGCAAAAAGAGAGAAAACATGGTGAAACGGCGAAACCTGACTGTCGCACACAGCGACCCCTAGAATTGATGGCAAACATTACAAGTAACTAAAAAAAAGATCGTAAATTCAAAGTTTTAACAAAAATGAAAACTTGCATGAGTCACAAAATAAAAAAAACATTTTCCTTCTCAACATAAAACAAATTTTTTTCTCTAAAACATTTTCTTTACCCAAAAACACCTTAGTGTGAGGAAGGACTGGATTGATTTTGAGAAAGGTCAGTTGCTCATTTCCGCCACATCTTCTCAACAGTCGGTCCGATTTATTCCAAACTTGGTGCATGTGACCCAACTCAGGGAGGTCCGTCTTATATATAATAAATTTATATATATATATATATAATATATATAATGTATAATAAATTTACACAGGTGATATATGGATATTGATTATTCTAGGCTAATCACCTATTTTTTAAAGTTTGACTGGCCCATACTGATTTGGGGTTTTTAAAACTATAGAGTAGTGCATTTTACGTGCTCTTATTTTGAAGGAATACAGTTGAAGTAAGGTATTGTGGATGTATTCTGACCTGCTGAAATGAATGTTTCTTAAACCAACTGTATGACATTTCAAAGTAAAAATAAAACTGAAAATAAAGCTGATCTACCGGCTGCTGATATCCATGTTTTACTCCAATCGTTCATGTTTTACGCACTAAAACAGGGAGCTTTGTTCACTAAAGACACAGTTCTTCAGCTGAAACTTCACACTCAGCGTAGGCCCGCCCTCACCGCAGAAATACGCAACGTCCAAGTTAAGATGAAGGACGGAGAGATAAAAGTGGAGCGGAGGTATCGGTAGGGGGGGGGTTATATTACGAGGTGAGACAGACAGTCAGACAGACTTAAAGAGCTGTCTCATGCTTCACAAGAGTTTAAGTGTGTCCTTCCTTCTCCTTCTCTAAACAACTTGCCAACTCTCCCATCACAACCATAAAGCAGCTCTGGGTTTCACTTCTGCAGCGCCTTTTGTCTTTTCCTGTGGCGTCCTGCTGCTGTGTGTGTGCGTGTGTTCATGTGTGTGTGTTCATGTGTGTATATATATGTGTGTGTGTTCATGTGTGTATATATATGTGTGTGTGTTCATGTGTGTGTATATACGTGTGTTCATATGTGCGTATATATATATGTGTGTGTGTGTGATCGTGTGTGTATATATATGTGTGTGTTCATGTGTGTATATACGTGTGTTCATCTGTGTGTATATATATGTGTGTGTGTGTGATCGTGTGTGTATATATATGTGTGTGTTCATGTGTGTATATATGTGTATGTGTGTGTGTGGTTGTGTTCATGTGTGTATATACGTGTGTTCATCTGTGTGTATATATATGTGTGTGTGTGTATGTATATATGTGTGTGTGTGTGTGTATATATGTGTGTGTGTGTGCGTGTGTTCATGTGTGTATATATATGTGTGTGTGTTCATGTGTGTATATACGTGTGTTCATCTGTGTGTATATTTGTGTGTGGTTGTGTTCATCTGTGTATTTATGTGTGTGCGTGTGTGTGTGTGTGTGTTCATGTGTGTGTGTGTATGTATATATGTGTGTGTGTGTGTGTGTGTGTTGGAGGATAGGTTTCCTGCGTGCCGTCATCATGTGCCATCTGATCCGTGACATGATTGGTCATTGGAGACGTTTTTAGCCGCGGTGGTCTTTAAACTCGTTGGCGGACGCGTCAGAGGAAAGGAGGGGCTCAGCTGATTGTTTAGTTGCCCTTTCATATTTGTCTCATGTTAAGAAAACGAATGGAGTGAAAAGTCAATCAAATAATGGCGGAAGGAAAGGAGAAGGTAAACAGGGGAATAATCAAATCACATTAACATTTACTGTGTCTAAATATAGACCGACCTCAGGGCTTTTGTTCCTTCAAACCTTCATTTCACTAAACGCCGGCAAAGCACAGATTTCTCTGAGGATACGCTTGAATAACTTTTAAATTAGGCTGTTTGACAAAGTGGGAAATAATTATTATAACCCCAGAAAGTGGGGAAAATCATCCATTGGATCAGGTTTCAGGTTTTAAACCCACATAGACCTTAATGTGAGGAAGAATTGGATCGTGATCAAATGATCCATTTGATATTTTTTTGAGTTATCGCGTTAATATGAAGGATCTGTCGGGTGTTGAAAAGACTCCAAAAAGGAAGAAAATCAACATTTGCGATAATAAAAATCTGATATTAAAAGTTTTTCTATCACTTCTTCAGAACCAAAGACGGAGGAAGAACTTCCTCCAGACTGCAGCAACACATCCCATGTTTTGAATATTGGGTTGAGCTCAGATCCTCTCTCGTAAAAACCAGCCCGAGAACTTCATGTGCTTTAGTTCACAACATGTGGTTCGCCTGGTGCATTCTGGGAAATGTAGGCTAACACTAACAGACATAAAAAAAGTTCTTCAGTTCAGCAAAACCAGTGAATTAAAGTAAATCTATCACTTTATCACATTGTGACTCTTGGAAAACTCTCAGCTAGGCTCATTTGGAGCGGTAATTTGCTCGCTGCCGGGTCTACAGTGACGAATGTGGCGAGCTGCGTTTGGCTCGGCGCTCGGAGATGAATGGAGCGTTTGGCTTCGCTGCAGCTGCCACGACCGGCTAAACATTACACACTGATACACACACACTAACGGAGCAGAAGGCCGGAATATGTCAGGAATTTGCTCTCTCGCTGAGATTCGCGGCCTTCACACGTACAGAGTCGGCACTCGGCTACACAACTATGTGCAAAAACACACATTCACACATTTTAGTGATCGCATGCTGTCACCGTTTCCCATCATCCTCAGTCAAAACTCTGTTTGTGAAGATATGCTCGCACTCCTGAGTCACATGCATCTCATTTACGCCGACCTACCAGCCTCTTCCAGACACACACACACACACACAAACACAAACACACACACAGACAAGTGCACACAGGTATGCACACACCCACACACATTCTCACACACCCTGCCTTGCTCAACTAATCAGATGCTACACATGTCGAGACCTGCATGTGGAGGATATGCCCTCTGCTTGAATGTGTGTTTTACAGGAACATGCACACACATGCACACACATGAACGCATGCACACACATGTGCACACAAACACACATACATGCAACAACACACACATGTGCACACCCAAACACACACATGCACACACATCCAAAAACACACACATGTACACACACACACACATACACGTGTGCATACACAAACACACACACATGCACACACACATGCACACACACATGCACAGGCGGCAGGCACAGTTGTGGTCTCATTGCTTTGGTCTCCAGGGAGTCACCATGACGATGGCAGAATTAAACCATGGCCTGTGGGAGAAGCAGAGGTGTGTGTGTGTGTTTGTGTATGTGAGCGCATGTGTGCGTGTGTGTGCGTGTGTGTGTGTCCTACAGGCCCAGAAGCGATTTATTCCCATAGGAAATAAGTTATTCTCCACAGGCCAATCAGAGGACAAAGTTTACGACAGAGATTAATTCCATCGGTCCAACATTTTATGGCTCACAGCGAGTAAGGTGATGACATCACAGCAGGAGTGAAGTTCTGACAGGAGTGTTGGTAGCTTCACTGACCACCACAAGCATAGTGACTTATATGGGAAGGTCTCCTCCTTTACTGGGATGTTTCCTTTAAGAGTCTCCAGATCAGTTTGTCCTGTCCTCTGTCACACCAACCAGCTGCATGTCCTCTCACTACATCCAGAAACCTCCTCTTTGCTCCTCCCTTTCTTCTCCTGCCTACAGCTCCATTTCCAGCATCCTTCTACCAGTAGATCCACTCTCCCTCCTCTTCACTTCACTCCTTCATTGCTCTGAACAGTCGAGTCCTTAAACTGCTTCATCTCCTCCCCCTCGAGTCCTCCATCCTCACCTCCTCCAGCCTCCCTTTCATTCACACACATGTATTCTTTTCTCCTCCACCTGGTCTCACTACAGATCACAATGTCCTCCACCAACATCATAGTCCATGGAGACTCCTGCTGACCTCCTCTGTCAGTCTGTCCATCATCATAGCAAACAAGAAGGGGCTCAGAGCCCATCCTTGGTGCAGTCCCACCTCCACCTTGAACCCATCCATCACTCCTACTGCTCTCATACACATCCTGGACCACTCTAACATACTTCCTGTCGCTCCAGACCTCCTCATGCAATCCCACAATTCCTCCCACGCCACTCTGTCGTACACTTCCTCTTAAATCCACGAGGACACAATGCAGCTCCTTCTGACTTTCTCTGTCCTTCTCCATCAGACCTCTCAGAACAAACATCTCGTCTGTAGAGATCTTTTTACGTCTTAAGAGTTATGGCGGAAGAACATGGATTAAAAATGCAAGAAACATCTGACACACTTTCAGATTCAGTCACTTCCTTCATGAATTAGTCTCCTCCGGGCAGCAGGGAAAAGTTCCACCAAAGTGCAACGACTGTCACAGCAAACCCACGCAGAGAGGAAGACGAGGAGAAGAAGAGGCTGTGAGATGAGTGACACAGATGGAGTGGGAAAGCTCGGTGAATGAGTGCAGGCCTAAACAAATATTTACTGAGAGAGCTCCTCTGTGTTTATGGCTGAGTTTATGACCACACTCCTCCACCCTGATCTTCGTCTTCCAGAACTCACCGTCCTCCCTGGACATCACGCAGCTGATTATAACAACTTTTCTGTCATCCACGTGTGATTTTTGTGTTAGTGTGCGTGTCCATGCCGTGTGTGTGTGTGTGTGTGGGTGTGTGTCACATCGGACATGCAGATCTTCTCTGTAGATCTTCACACATCAACACTGCGTCCACTGATGTAACTGATTGTGTTTCATGTGTGGAGGAGGAGGAGGGTCCGTTCAAACATAGATGAAAGTGTTCGTAATGGAGGCTTCGACCGAGAAGATGCTTTTAGCCCGACAAATTATTCTCCGTGCTGGTTGTTATTCAGGTGTTCTACCTGTTTTACCCCTCCGTTCAACAACCCTTTCGTTGCATCAGCCTCCTACTTATGTGACATTCAACCAGCAGAACACGGATAATAAAATCAAAACTCTTAACGGCCATATTGTTATTATCTACCTGAAAAGTCGAGGATGTTATGGAATCCTCGTCACCGCCGCTGATCCGTCACGTTGACGCGAAAACTCAAAAACTATTTCATGGACCACTTTCATACCCAGAGAGACCTCACTGTGAGGAAGAGCTGGATTGATTTTGGGAAATATCAGTTGCATATTTCCGCCAATAGAGGGCGCTTTATCCCAAAAAGTTTTGGGGCCCATAATTTCTCAACCTTTGGTCCGATTTTGAGGAAATTTTGGTGCCAGTGAGTCTAAGTCGAAGTATATTTGGTTTATGTCACACTTTTCTCAGCTAGTTCATATTTTACTCAATAGGGGGAGCTTTTTTTTTTTTTCTTACAAAAAGGTTTTTGGACATAACTTATTTTCCGTTATTCCGATTTAGTCTAATTTTAGAAAATATGAGCCGACTCAAGGTAGATTTCTTTTACGCAAATAGTTAAAATTTAACTCACAAAAGGACGATATTTTTCCGAAAAACATTGTTTTGTTTTTTTTGGACATACATTTCTAACCAATTAAGTCCAAATTTACCTCACATGAACCGCCACAAGGAGATCCGACTTCTTTCTTTAAATATATTAGACCCCTGCTGTCGTAGGGGCATAGTTAATTAATACAAAGTTTTATTTTCATGAAACGTTCACGCATCAATAGATTCAGAGAAACAGTTTTTTTTGTTCTTCGGGGATTCTGGGGACGATAACATTCATCGTTACGTCTCGACTGCATTCATAGAATATTCTACAGTTAATAAAATGTTATTTTCCACCATGAATTTGCTTTAAATGACAAAATCTGTTTAAACGGTGTACCGAAACGGACGCTCTGTGGACACGGTGCCGTGGCGGGCGAATGTGTTGTATTTAAGAAGAAGACACAGATGACACTGAAATGGCCATAGCCGAGTCACAAAGTTAAATTAAACGCCTCTTGAATCAGCGACTCTCAAAATGGTGTGATTTTTTAACGGAGTCTGAATAATGTGTTGAGAGTTGAAACGGCGAGGTCACAAGTGTGTTCAGCTTACCTCAGACACTCAACACCGTAAATCAAATGGAAGCGAGGGTGAGATCTAATACGATCTTTTATTGTTTCACATGTGAGTTTATTTCATTAGTTGCTCTTGAAGTTGCTCCTTCAAACGACTGAAGGAATGCAGGCTGACTGATTCGATTCCAAATGCTTCTTCATTGCATTCGTCGTGTTTTCAGACCAACGCCTGGAGCTGCGTACTAAAGATGCACGATACAAATCCATCCAATCACTGGCACCGTTTATAAAAACAACATAAGTAAAGAAACATGACATTCTGAACATAAAGCAAATATTTTTCTCCAAAACATGTTAGCCACAATTATTTGCACCCTGTATTTAAAATTTAGCCCCGCCCCCTTTTGTTAGAAGAACAGCCTGAGTCTCCTTCTGTAGTCTGTGAGGAGGTCTGAGGACACATGGAGAAGATCTGAGACCATTCCTCCACACAGAACCTCTTCAGCTCATTCAGGTTCTGAGGTCCACGCTGGCGGACTCTCCTCTGCAGCACATCCCACAGATGGTCTGGTGGGTTCTGGTCAGCTGGCTGGGATGGTCATGATAGAACCTTTATTCTGTGACCTCTGAACCATTCTTGGGTTGATGTTGAGGTGATCTTCAGATCATTGCCTGCTGGAAGGTCCAACCACGACCCACTTTAAGGTTCCTGACAGGCTTTTAGGTCTTCATCCAGTATCTGCTGGTGTTTGATGGAGTCCATGGAACCATGTCTTTAACAAGATGTCCAGAACCTTTGGAAGAAAAACAGCCCCACAGCATCAGAGATCCACCACCAGACTTCACAGTGGGTATGAGGGGCTTTCCTTTATGGCTTTCTTTCTTGCTAGGCCACACTCCCCTCAATTCAACTGACCTCTCTAGCTGTGATCCTTGGAGAGTCTTTATCCAGTCCAACCATCCTCCCCACGGGGTGTGAGGCCAGTTTGCAGACATGTCCTCTTCCAGGCTGATGTCTAACATCTCCAGTCTCTTTAAACATCTTCATTATTGATCTAACTGTTGAAACTGATATTTTGAACTGCTGAGAGATGTTCTTGTCTCCATTGTCAGATTTGTGCAGCTCTACAACTTTTCTTCGCTCCTCATTGCTGTGTTCTCTGGTCTTCATCATGGTGAAGAACCTCAGAGAGAATCAGGCCTGTGTCACCTCATATTTATACCCCAGTCAAACAGGAAGTACCTGTTCACCACTTCAGAGTTCCTGCTCACACAGGTGAAGCTTAACAATATAATTCTGACTTCGCCTGTCAGTGGTTGTAATGTTATGGCTGATCTGAGTTTGTAGCATTACCACAATTTCAAACAGAAAGGAACATGAAAGTCTTCTTTGAAGGTCCATTCAATGGTTTTCATGAGTTTTCACTTAAAACCATGAAGTAAATCCCCCTTCAGTCAGAGCAGCATCGTAACCATAGCAACCATCGTTTATGCAGAATGTCGTATCACACCATCCAGTAGTTATGGAGATACTGGAGGTTGGATCAAGCGGCTGGTTGATGTCACCATCTGTCTCAAAGGAGAAAAATATGATCTCATACTAACCTGAAGACAAACCTCTGTTCCTCACAAAAGTTTCCAATAATGTGTTAGAATTCTTTCTTTCTTTATATTGGTAAGAATTACTGATGTCGAACTTCTGCTCATCATGTGATCGACTGACATCTGGTTTTCTCTAGGAGGTTGAGATCCTGGACATGAGCACCATCAGAGACACCAGAACAGGAAAATACGCCAAACAGCCAAAGGTCGGTATCGTGTGTGTGTGGTTGTAGGTGTGTGTGTGTGTGCTTGTAGGTATGTGTGTCTGTGTGTGGTTGTAGGTATGTGTGTCTGTGTGTGGTTGTAGGTATGTGTGTCTGTGTGTGGTTGTAGGTATGTGTGTCTGTGTGGTTGTAGGTATGTGTGTCTGTGTGTGGTTGTAGGTGTGTGTCTGTGTGTGGTTGTAGGTGTGTGTGTGTGTGGTTGTAGGTATGTGTGTCTGTGTGGTTGTAGGTATGTGTGTCTGTGTGTGGTTGTAGGTATGTGTGTCTGTGTGTGGTTGTAGGTATGTGTGTCTGTGTGTGGTTGTAGGTATGTGTGTCTGTGTGTGGTTGTAGGTATGTGTGTCTGTGTGTGGTTGTAGGTGTGTGTGGTTGTAGGTACGTGTGTGTGTCTGTGTGTGTGGTTCTAGGTACGTGTGAGTGTGTATGTCTGTGTGTGATGTAGTGTGTGTGTCTGTGTGTATGTGTGTGAGTGTGTGTCTGTGCGTGGAGAGATAAAGAACCTGTCACCTCCTGCTGCTGGTAACTTTGTGCTGGGATCATAAATGTGATGTTAGAGTAGGACTGTCGCCTAAAGACGCGCCTGTGTCCACCGTCGGAGCGTCTCCTCTGTCAGCTGACGCTACAAAGGTGACAGAGCGCTAATGAGCGTGCCGACAGAAGGGCTGTCATACAGGAAGTGATAAAACGAGTGACGGTTGGCGAGGAAGTCATTGTGTAAGTAGAGAGGTGGGCCGACAGATATCAGCAGGCTGAACATGCGGCTTAAACGACTTTAGTGTATGACAGTGTTATAAACCTTTACATACAATCTCACACTAAAAGATTAATCAATCAATAAACAATAATAATGTTCAGCTGTTTGGTTTTCAATAAGTTTCTTTACGTTCTTTTTCTTCGTTTGTCCGTGGAGTTAAAGTCTTTTCATTTATATAAAATAATGAATTATGTCAGAATCAGAAATACTTCATTGATTCTAGCTACAGATGGAAGAGAGAGAACGGATGGGAAATAAGCACAATAAAACAAACAATATATTAAACAATATTTATATGAAAATATATAATAATATCAGAATATAAGACTTAATATTATTATATTATTACACTTTTAGTCCAGACAGACGTGTGTAGACGAGAAAATGTCCCAACGTGCAAACAGGTAATTAATAATTGAGTTCCAAAAACCAGTCTGTTGTCTGTGGGTGAAGTTAAAGTGGATTTAAATGACTGACAGAGGGAGGGGCTTGTTGCGTCTGATGGCCACAGGCAGGAAGAACCTCGGACCTCTGTGGCGCTCCATATTGGCGGCTTTGGTCCCTCGGTGCCTTTAAGAATCTGTAAACTCTTGACTTTTACTTGTACGGACTGCACCTTTATCTTTTTGCCGCTGTCATCAGTCTGATCTGTCGCCGCAGCAGCACAGCTGCTTCCAGCTGATGACAGTCTGATAAGCTAACGCCGCCTGACGCCAACGAGAGGCGGACGGCGGTGGAGACTCACCGCCGCTGCTCATCTGTGAGCGTGTCACCGCCACAGAGTGAGATGTTTACGTGACCGCAGCTTAAAATAATATCAGACTCACTTTTGTCAGAGAGAGAATAAACAGGAACCTTCAAACATGAACTGTTTCTGAAATAGAAAGTAAGGAGAACGGCTCATTTCAAGGTCAGATGTTATCTTTAGCGGCGTGGACCCAGCTGACTCCGTCTCCGCTAACATTCATAATGACCTCTCATTGCCGTGATTTGGGTGAATTGATCCTTTCAGATGTTGCTTGTTGCGTAAAATTACAAAAGCTGAAGGTTTTGCAAGAGGGCTTAAAATCTGAAAAAGCATCAACCTTCTTCCACTTCCTGGGAGGTCCACTAGACCCGGTTGCACGGCGTCCAGAAGCCCCCCCCCGAAGGAGGCAGCCCCATTTTTCCCTCCACCTCTGCGGTTCTGGAGACCCTCAGTGCATGAGGCGTGAAGCTACAGTTAATGCACGGGTTGTCCGACGCACCTTCCCTCAGGTGTTCAACCCCCCCCAACACGATGGACACACATGGACATATGATGGACAGATGTGAGCCCATCGTATCAGGAAACATACAACAACTAGCTGCTCCACTAGCGAGCACATTGTAGTTACAAGGAAGTTAGCGGTAGGAGGTTACTAGCGACTGACCAATCCGACCGGCGAAAACAGGAACCGGCGTCAACGGTAACTGCTAGCGTCAGGCGAAAACCACCGTAGCCACAAAGCAGCACACAAACTTACGTTGTTAGCATCTTAGCCTCTACCATCAGCGAGAAGCGAGGTTAGCAGCCGTGCTAGCTAAGGCTATCGTGATACTGGCTACTGGGATACACTGAATGTACATTATTGCATTAAAGAAGATTAATCTCGGTATGTTCACTTGAAAATTTTGTAATTTTTTTAAAAATACATTTTTGTATTACATTTTTATTATAATTAAATTTGCTCCTGTGTTCTCTGGTCTTCATCATGGTGAAGAACCTCAGAGAGAATCAGTCATGTGTCACCTCATATTTATACCCCAGTCAAACAGGAAGTACCTGTTCACCACTTCAGAGTTCCTGCTCACACAGGTGAAGATACAGATACAAAACAGGACTGGAAATATTATTCAGTGACCTTTAATCACAGGATTTACTAGAGGTGGTAATAATTGTGGAACACTTGTATATAGAGTTAAAAATAAATGTTTAAAAAAATAAATTTCTCTCACGGGTAAAGACAATAAAGGCATTTTTTTCATCTCATTTTACTTATTCTTGTTGAAAGGTACTAATAATGATTCAGTATAAAGGATAAAGAGGGAGCAATGAGAGATTGCATGATGTTGAGAGAGAGAGGGACAGAGATAGAGAGAGAGAGAGGGACAGAGAGAGAGAGAGAGAGATGGATCAAAAGTGGAGGACGGAGTCGTTTAATTAGATCAGGGTTCTGCAACACATGCATCACATTTGTTGCTGTTCTCAGGGGATGTAGGGACGGACACAGCGGGAGCGAGTAGAGGTCATCCAGTCAAACCCGTGATGCATGGGTCGTGTTCACATCTCATGTCCTACTGAGGCTAACTGTGTGTGTTTGGATCAGGACCCCAAGCTGCGGGAGGTGCTGGGCTTCGGAAAGGGCGACAACGTCGAAGGAAAACTGATCACCGTCGTCCACGGCAATGACCTCGTCAACATATCCTTCCTCAACTTCCAGGCGATGCAGGAGGACAAAGCCAAGGTAACCGTGGAAACCAGCATCATGTTCCCACCTGAACCCATTCATTCCACCTGTTAGGAGAACTGAGGTCAGCAGGAACACAGAACCTGCTGCAGGGATGTTCAGAGAACTTGCTAGCAATCCTCATGGAGTTTCTGCAAAAATAGAAGGAATTTGTGGGAGAAATAGAAAGAATTCATAACATTTTGGCATGGATCCAGATGAAGGGGCGGAGCCAAGAACTTTGTTTCACTTTATTTGATATTTTAGGAAGGGGTCTGTTTTCCCAGATTCCATCAAATGTTGCAAGAGCTTTTGACGGATATTAATCAAACTTGGTGGGAGGGTTGGACACGTGACAAGAAAGAGTTCCTCCGACTTTGGAATGGGTCCAGATAAAGGGGCGGAGCCAATATCTTAGTTTCACTTAATTAAGGATTTGAAGACATGGGTGTTGTTAATAAGTTCCATCTATTACGAAAACCTCAAACAGATCTTAACTAAACCTGTTGGGAGGGTTTGAAACTTTGGAATGGATTCCCATAAAGGGGCGGAGCCAGCCATTTAGTTTCGCTTCCTGTTGAAAAACAGAACTGCTTTTGACAAAACTCATCTATAGATACACAAACTTTGTGACAGACTTTCATGTAAGGTGGTCGGAGGGTTTGACATGTGACAAAAAAGAACTGGTTAAGAGTTTGGTGCGGATCGGAGTCAGAATTATCTCTCTGACGGGACAGATAACCATGACACTGGCCGGATGGGCGGGGCTTATTCCATGAAAGCAGGGATCATATTTTATATATATATAACCACCATCAGTGAGATGTGTGTTTGTTCTAGGGTCAAACTTTTTCAGGGTAATAACTTTCAGATAGAGTTTGTAATGAAGGACATATCTTCTTCCTTCCTTCCTTCCTGTCTCTTTATCTCCTTCTCCCACCACTTGTCTCCTTCTTTCCTGGGGATATTTGTTGATGACTCACTTTACGATGTTGACACGGCGCCACGCGTGTCAAGCGTGTTTAGGAATGATGTAATAAGGGGGGGGTCCTCTGTATTTGTTGCGTGTTGTTTATGGAGCGTGATTCTCTCTCTGTGTTTGCATCCAGATTTGGACCGACGAGCTGTTCACGCTGGCCACAAACATACTTTCCCAGAATGCATCACGGAACAACTTTCTCTTCAAAGCGTAAGGAGTTGCGTCTTATCTCCACACGAGGCAGATGTCGACTCCGGACTGAGTTTTGTCTCCTGTCTCTTTCAGATACACTAAATTAAAGCTCCAGGTGAATCAGGACGGGAAGATTCCTGTGAAGAAGTGAGAAACACCGACATCAGCCACATTTATCGACTCTCTACAAAGTTCCAGACACCGCTGCTCGTCACTGCTTCTTATTTTTCCTCTTCTCTGTCTCCTCCACTCTCCTTGCCGTCGCTCTGCTCAGAACCAGAACTCTCTCTTTCTTCTTCACGTACAGAGAACAATAAAAGTCCGGATGATGAATGCTGAGTGAAAACATTCTGACGTCTCTCTCAACTCTGTCTTTCAGTATCCTGAAGATGTTTTCCGATAAGAAGCGAGTGGAGACGGCTCTGGAGCAGTGTGGCCTCGTCAATAACAGGGTAATTATTCAGAACCATTACTGACCCGAGGGATGTGTGTGACTCTGGTTTGTTCATTCATGATAGGTCGTCAGTCTCCCGCCCTCAGCTGTTGCATAACATTCTTTAAATGCCTTCTCAGGTTAAGGAAGGAATAAAAACTCCGCCACCCTGAGGCAGAACAGTCTGAAAATATGCATTGTAATTAAACAAAACAAGTTTTGTTTGTGGGTGCGGATGAAACTAGAGTGGTATAATCATTTTTTCACACAGGAAGGATTCCCAGCCGTCTCCAGTCTTTGTTCTGTTCTGTTGAGCTGGGCTGCGTGGCTCTTGCCTTTGAAATGACTTAAAAACTAGTCGTTAAACATGCAGAGCCCTCCAGAATTACTGGCATCCTTTAAAGAAATTGAACAAAACGACATGCTAATGTTTTTATTATTTATACACATGACCTCATAATACAATTTAATCACAAGAATCCAACCACGGCCCACTTTAAGGTTCCTGACAGGCTTTTAGGTCTTCATCCAGTATCTGCTGGTGTTTGATGGAGTCCTTGGAACCATGTCTCTAACAAGATGTCCAAATCCACCGCAAGACTTCACATATTGGCCACACCCATCTAAGATGTTTGTTACAGACAAACAGACAAACAGACAAACGTACAGGAGTGAGAACAACCGCTTGGCTGAAGTAATAATGATTTTAAAAAAACCAACCTGTTTGGATGTTAAGCGGGGGACAGGTTAGACGGTGGACAGGTTAGACGGTGGACAGGTTAGACGGTGGACAGGTTAGACGGTGGACAGGTTAAGCGGGGGACAGGTTAAGCCGTGGACAGGTTAGGCGGTGGACAGGTTAGGCGGTGGACAGGTTAAGCGGGGGACAGGTTAAACGGTGGACAGGTTAGGCTGTGGACAGGTTAAACGGTGGACAGGTTAAATGGTGGACAGGTTAGGCGGTGGACAGGTTAAGCGGTGGACAGGTTAAGCGGGGGACAGGTTAAACGGTGGACAGGTTAAGCCGTGGACAGGTTAAACGGTGGACAGGTTAGGCGGTGGACAGGTTAGGCGGTGGACAGGTTAAACGGTGGACAGGTTAGGCGGTGGACAGGTTAAGCGGGGGACAGGTTAAACGGTGTCATATGATCTCCTATGATTCCCTCAGTGGATCCCCACTGAGTGAAAAATGTGATTTCATAAAGGATATTACTACATAGTCTCTGCACTTTAAAACATCATGTTTTATTCAGGTTTACACAACATTTCAGTTCTCTTGGAATCCGATTTGTACAGAAAATGAACTCGGAGAATCCCAGGAATCTTTCCAAGTGAATT
This sequence comes from Lophius piscatorius, assembly GCA_009660295.1. Classification (NCBI taxonomy): domain Eukaryota; kingdom Metazoa; phylum Chordata; class Actinopteri; order Lophiiformes; family Lophiidae; genus Lophius; species Lophius piscatorius. The sequence goes on from VRLP01003447.1 coordinate 35,616, forward strand.
AGACATCCTTCAGGCTCGTGAGTGCAATAAGTCAAGTCAAACCTGAGAATTTAATCTTGTGCCTTGAACCTGTTGACGGGGACCACAGCCACAGGATATTAGTGTGGTTCACAAAACAAGGTGTGTTGTGTGTTTTGAGTCACTGCAATCTCCGCTGAAATCAGTTTGTACAGTCTTTTGATCATGAAACCAAAATATTCAAAGTGCCAAATCAGCTTTTCTCCTCATGTTGGTGCACTCCTGCCACCTGCTGGTCAAATATAAGAACACACAAACGCCACCCTCCTTCAGAACAACTAAAATGTCTTTTTTAACTTCCTGATGAAGATGCTGGGGAGTGTTTGATTTTGTGCTTTAGATGTGTGAAATGACCATCCGGAGACAATAAAGGTATTTTAGTTTGAGTCCACGAAACCCTTAAGTCTTTTCATTCTTCAATTCTTTTTGAAGAACATGCAGAGTGGTAATAAAAAGAAAACGCTGAGGAGCATCTGGGCCAAAGTGACAATGCTGTCAATGTTGATCCGGTGTAGCTGCAGGCAGAAAGCTGCTAACGCCATCAAAGTGTCCCTGAACGCATCCTTCTCTCTCTGCACAATCCTCTCCATTCTCTTCCAGTCGGAGGGACTCAAGCCGGATGATTGCACGTGGGAGGCCTTCCAGAAGTTTCTGGACAGCCTCTGTCTCCGGCCCGACATACAAAGCATCTTTGAAGAGAGGTATGTGACACAAAGATAACCCTTCCTTCAAACACTCGCCGTGGTTTCAGAACCCGCCCGCCGTTTGCCTCAACGGCCCCGACGAGTGCTGGTTTCAGTCAACTGTTGTCTTTTCTGCAGCGGCTCCAAGAGGAAGCCATTCATCTCCCTGGACCAGTTTATGGACTTCATCAACCGCCGGCAGCGAGACTCCAGACTCAACGAGGTGCTGTACCCGCCGCTGAAAAGGGAGCAGATCCGACAGATCATGGAGAAATACGAGACCAACGTCAGCCAACTGGAAAGAGGCGAGTCACTCCGGACGCACTTTCCTCATTCACACCCCTTTTCTGTAAGGGTTAATCCCTGTCAGGGTTAGGGGCGGGGCCTGGAGCCTATCCCAGATGAGATTTGGTGAGAGGTGGGGGTTACAACCCTGGAGAAGTTACCAGTTCATAAAGGATCGAGAAAAACTTCATTAATCGCCCGACGGAGAAATTGTTGAGCAGCCAGCGACAGGAGAACATAAAAAACAATAAAATCAGAATGATTAATAGTTTAAATAGTTGCCAAAGGCTATAAAAATAATAAATCTTTAATAAATATAACAATCGTCATAAATAATAAATAATAAATCGGATCCAGACGGCAAGAAGTTCTAATCCAAAAGTCAGGAGATGATGGTTAGAATCTGCCAGAATCATCCGGGTCTTCTTCAGAGTCCTGACCTCACACAAGTCACTGAGGTCATTCAAGGTCGTGCCTGCAGTTTTCTTTCACGATTCCCTGCACCTTTTTTTTTTTTTTTTGGGTTAGGGTTACCTTTCTTTGAGTTCAACCCAGAACTTGCCATGCAGCCCAGATAACCGTCTTCTGTTTGTGATGTGACCCTGAAGGATTTTGTTCTGTTTGGATTGAAGAGAGATCACAAACAGCAAAGGTCCATTTTATGATTATATCACTTAAATACTCTATTATTTGGATTTTTCAATCTATTTATTTATCTTTTTAGTCATTGCTTGATATCATGCACGTATTTTAAACTATTTTTATTCATCAGGACAGCAGATTAGTCAGACAGGGACCCCCTTCTCCAAGACCCCTGCAATTTAACATCAGCTGCTTATGTTTTATTCTAATACTGTCATTTTTATTACCGGTTTTATTATTATATTATGACCTTTTCTATGTTATGTATTATTATACATTTATTATGCATTTATTAGAGATTTATTACACATGAATGTATTTTATATGTATTACCTATTAAGGTATTACATATTTATTAAATAGTTATTACTTATTATTACACATTTATTACCTATTACATAGTTATTACCATTCTAACTGATTAATGTATTTTATCTAATACCCATTAAGGTATTACATATTTATTACATAGTTATTACATAGTTATTACCATTTATTACACATGAATGTATTTTATATTTATTACCCATTAAGGTATTACATAGTTATTACCATTCTATCATTAATGTATTTTATAATTATTACCATTTATTACACATGAATATATTTTATATCATTACCGATTAAGGTATTACATATTTATTACAAAGTTATTACCATTCTAACTCATTAAGGTATTAAATATTTATTACATAGTTATTACCATTTATTACACATGAATGTATTTTATATTTATTACCCATTAAGGTATTACATAGTTATTACCATTTATTACACATGAATATATTTTATATCATTACCGATTAAGGTATTACATAGTTATTACATAGTTATTACCTATTATTTCACATGAATGTATTTTATATGTATTACCTATTAAGGTATTACATATTTATTACAAAGTTATTACCATTCTAACTCATTAAGGTATTAAATAATTACACATTCATGTATTGTATATTTATTACACCTTATATAACTTTATTTGAACCAAAGCATAGGTCTAGTTTTTGGTCCTCAGGTGAGTACCATAGTCTTCATCAATCTGAAGATGCTGCTCCTTCCCCTCTAAGCGGGTCATTAACCGTCTCGCTCCCTCTCTCCTCCAGACCAGATCAGCCTGCAGGCTTTCACTCGGTACCTGGGAGGAGAAGAAAACACCGTCGTTCCTCCAGAGAGACTGGATGTCATCGACGACATGAACCAGCCGCTGTCTCACTACTTCATCAACTCCTCACACAACACATACCTCACAGGTGAGGAAGAACGCAGACGCACAAACGCTCCGGTTTCATGTTTGGCTCCAGAGCTGATGGTTTGGAATCTTTTGTCCGTCAGTGGGTCAGCTGACCGGTCTGTCGTCGGTGGAGATGTACCGGCAGGTTCTGCTGACCGGCTGCCGCTGCGTGGAGCTGGACTGCTGGAAGGGCCGGCCGACTGACGAAGAGCCGCACATCACCCACGGCTTCACCATGACCACGGAGATCCCCTTCAAGGTTTGATCCGTGCCGCGTATCATCCAGAAGTTCTATGGCGCCTGAGAGGGTCCAGCTCGTGTCACATTATTAACCGTGTGGTCTTTTTATAAGTCTCACACATAAATTCTCTTTTTTTCACTCTTTATACAACTTTCAGCGAATAAGAGTAAAAACAGAAAAGCCGATTCAGGACAACTTTTACGTCTGCACTCAATAAAAGAAGCTGATTATTTTTTTATGTGATATTGAGGCGCTAAGTTGAAACGTTCTCACTGTGAAGAGTTTAGTGACTTTATGTGCACGTTATAAAACCCTGATAAAGTTATTTGTCTGTGACGGCACCTCCTAAAGATATGAAGGTGATTATGAAAAGGTGGATTGTTTCCTGGCGCTCTGAGTGGTTTGTTGAGGAAATGATTTGATCGTTAAAACAATCCTGTTTTCACTTCCTTTCACAAAAGACGCTTCCTTTTTCTCTCTCGTATAAAGAAAGGTGATTTATAAGATAATTATTTTTTAAGAGAGTGACTCTTTTGTTCTTGGAGAGAGTGAGAGGACGCCGGAGGAACGGAGGTTAAGTGTTCTGGTGGTGATATTCAAGAACCAGAACCAGGCTGATGTTCAGAGCTGCAGCAGCTCCAGAGGTATGAAGATGACGATCCACACGATGAAGATCTGGAGCAGGATGGTTTCATGCCAACAAAGAGCTCTAGAGATGAGATGTGTGCTCTGAGAGAACTGATGGAAAAGTATAGAGAAGGTCAGAAGGAGCTGGACTGGACAAGCGTAGGACAAGAGAGAGGAATTGTGGGATTGCATGAGGAAGTCTGGAGTGACAGGAAGTTTGTTAGATGGACTAGGATATGTATGAGAGCAGCATGAAAGGTGAGGTGGTGCTTTAGAGGGTGGGTACAGAGGAGTGTGAGGAGTTATCTGTGACAGAAGAGCAGCAGCCGGAGTGAAGGGAAAGTTTTCCAAGATGGAGGTGAGGGCAGTTCTGCTGGATGGTTCAGAGACGGTGGTTCTGAGCAGAAGACAGGAGGCAGAGATGAAGATGTTCAGATGTTCTCTGGGAGTGAGGAGGAAGGACAGGATTAGAAAGGAGACATCAGAGGGACAGTCCAGGTTAGACGTCCTGGAGACAAAGTCAGAGAGGACAGATTGAGATGGTTCTGACCCGTGAAGAGGAGGGATAGTGGATCTACTGATAGAAGGATGCTGGAGATGGAGCTGCAGGCAGGAGAAACCAAATAAGTTTCTAGATGTGGTGAGAGAGGACATGCAGTTGGGTGGTATGATAGAGGATGATGCAGAGGACAACAGATGATCCTCTGAAGAGTGTCTCCTAATTCTCCTTCTCCTCTGGACTGCAGGAGGTGATCGAGGCCATAGCAGAGAGCGCCTTCAAGACCTCCCCGTACCCCCTCATCCTGTCCTTTGAAAACCACGTAGACTCGTAAGTCATTTTCATGGGTCTCTCCATCCTTGATGAGAACATTGATGAGAACATTGATGAGACTTCTGAAGTCTTCATGAGTAGACAAACTTTTAATTTCAGGATGTTTCTTGTTCATTCAGGGCCAAGCAGCAGGCCAAAATGGCCGAGTACTGCCGGACTATCTTTGGAGACGCCCTGCTCATCGATCCACTGGAGAAGTATCCAGTAAGATATCTGACATGATGTCACACACATGACACACATGACATCATTCATACTGCTCTACTATTGAGAGGATTTTACTTTTATAAGTCAGAAATATGTGGGAAACTTTTTTTATCCCAACACAGTCGCACAGATGTTGTTGCCCCTCCTCCCTTCTTCTGCACATGCTCAGTAGGAGCCTTCTGTGTCCCTCTGTTAGAACCGGCTCCTCAGAAGTTCACAGGCAGAGAAAGGAAAAAAGGAATACTTAATTCTTTGATTCGTACCCTAAAAAGAAAAGGGATTGATCGCGGACTTGAAAACAGGATGAGGTGAACTTTTAATGCTGACATCACTCATTTCTGTCACAAGAAATTTGTCCGTTTTAAGTTACATCCCACTGCTGCACATCAAGGAAAAATAAAGACATGAATGTTCTTTACTCCCCTTTCATCATCATCAACTGGGATTTAACATTTTTCCCTTCAAACACAACTCATTTCTGTCGTCTTTCTGCTGACTGTAGCTTTAAAAAACCCTTTTTTTTTAAACCTTGTTATATTACTGAAAAGAACAGGAATTATTTTGTTGCAGTTTTTGGCCACTAGGGTGATCTTCAGCTCCAAAAATCTCACTTTTCAGGTCATAATTTCTCAACCGCTGGTCCGATTTAGTCCAACTTTATCTCACGGACATCTAACTTCAATTCATCGTAATTGTCCATATATATATATATGTATATGGTTTTTGTTTTGTGTTTTGTTCGGCTTTAGCTGGAACCCGGTCAGCTGCTCCCCTCGCCGCAGGAGCTGCTGGGAAAGATTCTCATCAAGAACAAGAAGAAGCACCACCGACCTTCTAGTGGCGGCAGCATCCGACGCAGAGAGCAGGAGGACCAGTCGTCGCCCCACAACGGTGAGATCAGGCCGGTCTGACTTTCACTGGAGCTGCAGCTTCTGGTCTGCTTGAGATGATGAACCGGAACCAGATCCTGTGTTTGGACCTGGTGGCTGTTGTACCTCATTAAAACGTTTGATTTGCTCTGACCCGTTTAGACTGTCCTTTGAACGACAGCTACGGATTACAGCTCCTGTCCAACGGCGAGGAGAAGCTGAATGAGCGGATGTTCAAAGACTCGGAGCCTCGGAAATCCTTAGGTGGGTTGAAGAAAACGAAGGGATCGAGTCAGAAGGGCCGTCCGCAGGGAGGTTTTCTCAATAAGTTGTTTTTATGGTTTCCCACCAGGAGGTGAGGGAGAGAGCGAGGAGGACGAGGAGGACGAACCGGTGACCGAGCTGAAGAAGCCGAACTCTGACGAGGTAAGAGACGCCAGAGACGAAGTGTCTGACTGATTTGCCGATTGATGAACTGATGGCTCCGCCTCTCTCAGGGTACAGCCAGCAGCGAGGCGAAAGCCACGGAGGAGATGTCCAATCTGGTCAACTACATCGAACCTGTCAAATTTCAAAATTTCGACGTGGCGAACAGTAAGTAGATCGAAAAAGAGACGCAGCGAGGAAGATGATGCAACATGGTGTACAGAGAAGATGTGAAGTCAAAGACTGTGTGTGTGTGTGTGTGTGGGTGTGTGTGTGTTTGTGAGGCCTCTTTAGCTGGAATCACCCCCAGACCTAATGAGTTAATAAACGAGGCAAAAAAGTCTTAAGTCTTAATTGTCTTTACCAACATTTAATTCAAATTATTCACAGAAATCCAACATTTTCTTCGAGTTGTCAAACTTGTTCCCTGGAACAAGTTCAGAGGTCAGATGAGACCAAAGTAGAACCTTTTGGCTACAAATACATAAGATGGGTGTGGCCAAGCAAGATAGAAAGCCATAGAGAAAAACCCTTTCTACCCACTGTGAAGTCTGGTGGTGGATCTCTGATGCTGAGGGGCTGTTTTTCTTAGAAAGGTCTTTGTTAAAGACATGGTTCCATCAAGAGTACAGAATGAGACTCAGGCTGGTATCGTGTCAACAGGGGGCGGAGCTAAATATTAAATGAAGAGTGCCACTAATTGTGGATCAAAGATTTAGAGAAAAAGTTTGTTGGTATTTTGTGAATAATTTGAATCAAAGATAATTGATAAAGACATAAAGATATTTCTTGCATTTCAGTTTACTCATTCTTTTCAAAGGGTGCCGATAGTTCTGGGCCGGTGTGGTAGAAAATCAGGAGGGGGTCCGATCATTCCTTGTAACTCATCTTAAGGGTTTCTTTTCTCGCGTTCTTCTTGTTCCTCTGAGCTTCTGAATCATCTTCTCTCCACCAGAGAGGAGGAAGTTCTTTGAGATGTCGTCGCTGGTAGAAACCAAAGGAATGGACACCATGAAGAGTTCCCCCGTGGAGTTCGTGGAGTATCCTTCGCTTTAAAGCTCGATAAGTTTCAAGCTTTTTAAGAGATAAAGAAAAAAAGTTAGTTCTCAACAATGCATGTACCGCGTTGGACCTTAACAGAACTCCCACAGGTACAACAAGAACCAGCTGAGCCGGATCTATCCTAAAGGAACCAGGGTGGACAGCTCCAACTACATGCCTCAGCTCTTCTGGAATGTCGGCTGCCAGATGGTGGCGCTGAACTTTCAGACTCTCGGTATGTCAGTGTTTAATATTTGAGATTATCGTTGGATGATGCAGAAAAGTTTTTTATTAGTCAAATCCCTGAAAACGTCTAATAGGAAAATGAAAGAGGACGCTATAAAAACTATAACAAGATAAAACCAGAGCATTCTTATCAATAACATACGTTCTAAATCCTTCCACTTCCTGTCTCCTCTTCGTCGTTGTCTGCCAGACCTCCCGATGCAGCTGAACATGGGCGTGTTCGAGTACAACGGCGGCAGCGGCTACCTGCTGAAACCCGAGTTCATGAGGCGGACGGACAAACACTTTGACCCCTTCACAGAAAACATCGTGGATGGGATAGTGGCCAATACCGTCAAAATAAAGGTCCGCAATAAAAGTAAAAGTGTCACCGTCTGGAGCTAGAACGTCTTTGTAGGAAAACTTACATCCTTTAATAATGTCCACCAGGTGCTCTCAGGACAGTTCCTGACGGATAAAAAAGTGGGCGTGTATGTGGATGTGGACATTTTTGGACTTCCTGCAGACACAAAGAGGAAGTACAGAACCAAAACCTCCAATGGGAACTCCCTGGACCCGGTGTGGGATGACGACATGTTTGTGTTTAATAAGGTAACTCCTGCGCTCCTGCTCGCTTCAGACTCTGTCCTCCTCAACGCTCCATGAACTCCCCCTTCCCTCCACAGATTGTCCTTCCTACTCTGGCCTCTCTGAAGATAGCAGTGTTTGAGGAAAATGGAAAGTTTGTCGGACACCGGATCCTCCCCGTGTCGGCCATCAGACCCGGTTGGTAAACAAACCTAAACATCTGTCGTATCGATTTATGGCTTTAATTTATTTGTTTCCCTCAAACCGTGTTTCCTTCAGGCTACCACTACATCAACCTGAAGAATGAGCTCAACCAGCCGCTCCTCCTGGCCTCTCTGCTCGTTTACACTGAAGCTCAGGACTACATCCCCAACGAACACCAGGGTAACGGCAGCCCCGTAACATCAGCAGCTCTGTAACATCAGCAGCCCTGTAACATCAGCAGCCCCGTAACATCAGCAGCCCCGTAACATCAGCAGCCCCGTAACATCAGCAGCCCCGTAACATCAGCAGTCCCGTAACATCAGCAGTCCCGTAACATCAGCAGCTTCGTAACATCAGCAGCGTAACATTAGCCCCGTAACATTAGCCCAGTAACATCAGCCCAGTAACATCAGCAGCCCGTAACATCTGCCCGTAACATCAACCGCGTATCTACCCCCCATAAAATCTGCATCCTAGCTTTAACCCCCGTAAAAACCAGCCCTGTAACATCATCCCTGTAACTTCATCCACGTAACATCACATTGTAACATCGACCCCGAAACATCACGCTGTAACACCACTTTGTTACATCATCCCCAAAACATCACATTGTAACATCATGCCTGTAACTTCATCCACGTAACATCACATTGTAACATCGACCCCGAAACACTGCACTGTAACACCAACCTGCCGCATCATCCCCATTACATCATCCGTGTAACGACAGGTCCTTAACATCACCCTGTGACTTTATCCCTGTAACATCACCCCTGTAACATGGGCTGGGCAACATGGGGCCCGTAACATCAGCCCCTTCACTTCACACTGTAACTCCAGAATATATGAATCATGATAGAGCGTGTGTGTGTGTGTGTGTGTGTGTGTGTGTTCTCAGAGTACGCAGAGGCTCTCACTAACCCCATCAAGCACATCAGTCAGTTACACAAGAGAGAGAGACAGCTGGCTGTCCTCCTAGAGGACAACAATGAGGTGAGATTGTTTGTGTGTTTGTTGATAACAACCAGCTGAAATAAATAATATGGAGCTTATGTTTCAGAAGATGTCTGTGAGGGAGGAAGGAGGTCATTCCTCCCCCCTCATGTCTGAGACATCTGCTCCACGTCTGCAGTGATGGTCTGACAGATTATTCTCTCCTCCAGCACGTCACCAACCAGCCCAGAGAGGGAGACAAGAGGGAGAGTGAGGACAGTCAAGGTGTTCGACTCCCCTCCATCTTCCCAGCCTTCCCCCCCTACTCACTGGACGACGCCCCCGACATCATCAAACCTGCCCCAGGTAGACGGCGTCCCAGTGAGACAACAGAGGCTTCTACCGCCAAGACCGACCGTCAGGGCCCCCCGACCGAAGATTCAAAATATGAGCTCATGAAATTAAAAAGGAAAAATCTCCGTAATCAAGTAGAAAATATAAAATAGATATTTAAGATGAATAAAGTAGAAATATCATAATACATCATATTTTACTCACCAGGAGGAACTTTTTTTCTGTAAAAAAACGTTATACCCTAATTGACTTGGTTGATTTTGGGAAAGATCACTTTATATTTCTGACACTAGGGGGAGCTATATATCCCATAATTTTGGTGCAAAACTTTGATTCTCGTAAAATTGTAAATTTCTTCTCTCTAAGAATTATGGCTTTTGTCGTGAAATTATTTTCATGAAATTACGACAAAATTTTCGCAAAATTTCAACTTTCATTCTTGTGAAACTACAAACTTTTTTCGTGCAGAATTCTTACTTTTTTTCTAATAAAATAACGAGTTTCTTAAGTTAAAATCGAAACTTTTAAACCTAAAGTTACAACTTTATTGTTATAAAATTGCAACTTTTTACCCGTAATATTAGTTTACTGATTTTCTAAGAAGCCCTGATATTCCTCTGAATACAGCCACTAGAGGCGCTGTTGAGTTTATTATCCAATATGAATGAAACAACAGCTATCGGTTAGCATGTAGCTTTACCGTCGTCCATCCCGTGTGTCATGAGGAATCCTCCTCAAAAGCTGCCGGACATGATTCCATGAAATGTCACACATTCTTTGTCGGCTCCTGGAAATGTGTGCATTTCATAATCTGTTGTTTCCATCGAACTTCATTTTCCATTTTTAGGCAGATCACTTTCGACCGTCATTTGTTATTATGGTCTGTCCACATCAGCAGATACTGGCTGTGTTAGAGGTTCTCTCTCCTCGGCCACAGGAGGAATTTTTTTCGTAGGTCCTCAAACCCGTAGAAGGTCTCACTCTTCATGAGATCTGACGCTGATCTTTTATTTTTAAATTTTATACCTTCATAGATCTTCGAGGAAGGACTGGATTGATTTAGGTAAAGATCGGTTTTATATTTTCATCTGTAGGCGGAGCTTTATCTCCCAAAGTATTGGAACCATTATTTCTCAACCGTGGGTTAGATTTAGTCTAAATTTAGCGCATATGAATCGATGAAAAAAAAGAATATATATATATTATATACAACATGTGGATGTTAAGTATTTTACTCACTAGGGCAAACATTTTTTATTTTTTTTTACAAAAACACTGTTTTCCAGACTCTTTCCAGAATTCTATGGGTTCAAACAGGGTACCATGCAGGGGATTAGGGGCTTTTTCAGAGATATAATCAGTGTTGGACTCGTTTTTCTTGCTGTGTTGTGAAAATCATCTGCCAGGTCGTCAAAAATGTCGTCAGTTAGAACTTGAACTTTATAAGGGAATTTATAATCGCACACAATTTGGGTCTGAAAATGAAAAAAAGTTCTTGTTGCTCATGTTTTCCCTCATCTGTGTTTGCCACGTTTCCATTTCACACATGACGTCCGTCTGTTTGCTTCTCCTCCTGCGTTTCCTCCTCCGTCGGTCTGTGAGCAGCACAAAGTCAGCGTGAAGACCTCATAGCCACGGTTCTAGCAGGTGAGCTCATTCCAGCTGGTCCACCTCCGCACACAGATCACATATGACACCCACAACTCCCTGCTGCTTGTTCCAACATCTGCTGGCGCCGGAGAACGAAGGTTCTCATTGGCTTCATGTCCGTCTGTGTCTCAGACATCCAGGCCCAGTCCATAGAGGAGCTGAAGCAGCAGAAGAACTACCAGAAGCTGCTGAAGAAACAGAGCAAGGACCTTAAAGAGATGCAGAAGAAACACCTCAAGAAGGTACGGACCCACTCGTGACACGCACACAGGAGATGGCGGTTCTGTCGGCGACCTCACGATGTTGGGTTTACGTCATATCACACTTTGTTACGGACAGGAGAAATTAAAAAGCGGCCGGCGCTGTCAGAGTCTGACCCCGGATTGTGATGTTTTTGCGGTGATCGTCCAGTCCTGCTCTCTTGACTAGAAGGTTCAGGAAAAAGACCTTCTGTTGTTCTGCAGAAAACCTAATCCGCCTCTGCTCCTGTGTGTTTATGCAGGTTTGGAATCTGAGTAAGGAGCAGAAGAGCCGAAGCGTCCAGATCAAGTCAGACAGTCAGAGGAGACGCAGCCAGATGGAGAAAAGCCTCAAACGCAGCATCAGGAAAAAGTAAGGAAGGATGGATGAGTGACAGGAGGATGTGAGATGGACTGATGACAGAGGTAGAGCAGGATTCGGTTTTCGGCCGGTTCCGGCTGACTTGAGTCCGACCTCTTTGTGTTCAGCGAGCCTCCTGAGCCGGTGCAGCGAGAGCTGACGGCGTTGGACCAGGAGATCGAGCAGCAGACGGTCCAGCTGAGGGAGTGGCAGATGCAGGAGCTGTTGAAGCTCCGACGGCAGCTCCACCCGCCGGAGAGGGAGAAGCAGCAGGCTCACCTGGAGGAGGTAAAACCTGCACCATCACACCTGAGAACCGCTCAGAACCTCTGTGGTTCTTCTGACCCGAGATCAGCTCACAGCTCCTCTCCTGATGTTTGTAGGCCTTCCAGAAGCTGAAGGAGACGGCCCACGAATGCCAAGCAGCTCAGATGAAGAAGCTGAGGGACACATGTGAGAAGTAAGTGGAGGAAGATCTCTGCTCACAATCACGGGTTTCTAGTTCTGGTCGACCGTTGGGACCTTCACAAACGTTGCAGCATGTGGTTCGACTCCCGGATGTTTGATTGATGGCAGGCGTCCATGTCTCTAAATCACAAAAGCAAAAGTTGAAAAACCGCGTCTATAAAAGCTGCGCTCTGATTGGCTGTGATGTCACTGTTTGGTTTCTGCTGCAGGGAGAAGAAGGAGCTGCAGAAGATCCTGGACAGGAAGCGACAGAACAGCATCAGCGAAGCCAAAGGTCGAGACAAAGACAAGGCCGAAACGTAAAAAAACAAACTTTCCCCTTACCGGTCAGAAATTACAGATGTTATATATTTAATTTGACTTGTTTTGATCCATTTTATTGATTTTTCGCTCTTCCTCCGTCTGCAGGGAGCTGAATGAGATCAACAGGAAACACATTCAGGATTCTGTCGCTTTAATCCGAGGGGTGAGCGCAAATTTATTCTACATTTCTGACGTTGTTGCCCTCTTCGCTCTCATTTACCCTCTTCGCTCTCGTTTACCCTCTTCGCTCTCGTTTAACCTCTTCGCTCTCGTTTAACCTCTTCGCTCTCGTTTACCCTCTTCGCTCTCGTTTAACCTCTTCGCTCTCGTTTAACCTCTTCGCTCTCCTTTACCCTCTTCTTACTTCTCCTTCTGATTATTATGGAATCAAAAAATGATCCGTCGTGCTAACGCCGTGTGTCTCAGAAACTATTCCATGGATCATTTTTAAATGTTACGCCCACAAAGATCTTAGTGCGAGGAAGAACTGGAATTATTTTGGTAAAGGTCAGTTGAAACTATAAGCCGTTTGGAGTAGTTACGTCACAATGTGGCTATTTCTGCTTTTGTTACATTGATTCTTTTGATGTTACTTTGGGGTGGAGCTGGGGGCTCAGTGGGCTGAACAGAGACGCTGAAGTGGAAGGTGTCGGAGACAAGCGGCTACAGAGTATCTGAGAGATACTCAGAGAGTTTGTTGGAGTTGTCGGTAGATTTAGGGGCTGGCAGTAACTCAGACATTAATGGAGGAATCTGCTAGAAGTTTTCCATTTAGATGATTAAGTTCACATGTGATCGGAGGTGTTAAATCAGGGCCATTATTTGTAAAACGCAGGGAATCGGGGGCTAACCCTTGGATGTTCTCCTCCTTTACCTCCTCGTCCTTCCCTCTGCATTGGCTGCTGAACACATCACAAATCGTTCACTTTCTTTCTCCTCTCATTTTTCTTCTCTGGTGGCAGCTGGAGGAGGCTCAGACCAAAAGGCAGGAGAAACTGAAGCTGAGGCAGCGGGAGGTGCTGCAGCGCGTCGATGAGGAGCTGCCACTGGTGGGAAAAACACTTTGACTCACACAAACATGAAGCGCTCTGATTTAACCGTCTCCACACGGCGCAACAGAGCGAGAACACGGCGCTGTCAATCAGGGCGGGGCTACTAAGTTAGAATACAAATAAAAACAGACAATTTGAACATTTCAGCAACACAATATTTTCCACAAACAACAGTCAAGATGTCCTTCAAACAGTCGTAGGTCAAGTTTTGAGATGCCGTCTACACCAGTAATCTTTAATGAGGTCGGAGAACACATGGAGAAGATCTGAGACCATTCCTCCACAACTCTCCACCTCCTCCAGGGTCTGAGGTCCACACTGGTGGGCTCTCCTCTGCAGCACATCCCACTGATGTTCTGTTGGGTTTAGGTCAGCTGGCTGGGATGGTCATGACAGAACCTTTATTCTGTGACCTCTGAATCATTCTTGGGTTGATGTTGAGGTGATCTTCAGATCATTGTCCTGCTGGAAGGTCCAACAACGGCCCACTTGATGGAGTCCATGAAAACATGTCTTTAACAAGATGTCCAGAACCTTTGGAAGAAAAACAGCCCCACAGCATCAGAGGTCCACCACCACGCTTCACAGTGGGTATGAGGGGCTTTTCTCTATGGGATTCCTTCTTGCTAGGCCACACTCATCTTAGATGATTGTAGCCAAAAAGCTCTACTTTGGTCTCATCTGACCTCTGACCTTGTTCCAGTGAAGGTCCCAGTGGTGTTTGTCAAACTGTAGCAGCGTTAGCTTGTAGCAGCGTTAGCTTGTGTGTGGACGACAGCAGAGGCTTTTTTCTTGCTACCCTCCCAAACAGCTGGTGTTGGTGTTGGCGCCATCTGATGGTGGTTAGGGAGACATTCTGACCCCAACATTCAACTGACCTCTGACCTCTCTAGATGTTATCCTAGGAGACTCTTTAGTCAGTCCAACCATCCTCCTCATAGTGTGTGGGGTCAGTTTGCAGACACGTCCTCTTCCAGGCTGATGTCTAACATCTCCAGTCTCTTTAAACTTCTTCATTATTGATCTAACGTCACTTCTGTCTTCTGTAGTCTCTTGTATTATGAGGGTTAAGAGAACTAGGCCTGTGTCACCTCATATTTATACCCCAGTAAAAGAAGAAGTCATTATTCTTAGTTCTTACTCAAACAGCTGACGCTGAAAATAGGAAAAGGAAATTTGTGTCAGTTACCTTTAATCCCAGGATTTATTCTGGGTACCAATACTTAAGGAAAACAATGAAGTGACATAATTAAAAGAATTAAAGGTTGGATTGTTGGGAATGAATGTAATTGAACATCATGGGTTCTTCAGTACAGACAGGAGGATGGTGACGGCGCCGAGCGTCTTCTCATAGATCCTGCTGTGTCTTCTCTCTCAGCTCCAGGCTCAGCTGGAGTTGGACCTGGAAGAGGAAACTCGGCGGCTACCCGAGGAAATCTGCGAGCACCTTCAGATGGAGCTCCAGAGCAAAGGTCTCCAAAAGGACGCCCTCTTCTCTTCGCTGTCCAATAACAGCAGTCCGAGCTCAGGCTCAGGCCCCCCCTCCAAATGCTGCACCCCCTCTTACTCATCCATGCCCGGACGCTGCACCTGGAGCAGGAGTTTGGACAGTAGCATCACCTCGCTGGCCGACTCCACGTCCTCGTCCAACACTCCCATCCTGTCGGAGGCGGAGATGTCCTTCACTTAAAGTGTCGGCGTGTAAAAAGAAAAATATTCTCGTCTAACTGGGGTCTATAATGATTATATTGTGGGATAGTGATGTATTAATTATTAACTAATTTTATTCCTTTTTTATTACAGACGGTTTTGTTCTCGTCCACAGAGCTTTATTATTTTTATTTTCTTTTTGTCCGATGACGTCTTGCGTTGGAACATTTGATGAGAATCGTAGCCGTGCTTCTACTTTTTAAATTTTTTTACTGTGTCCCTGTTTCAGCTTTAATCTCCAACCTTTTCATTTTTTATCGTATTCCTCTTGTCGTCCGGTCAGTGAGTTTTGTTTTTGTCGTACCTTCACACGTTCTTTATCGTCTCACGTTTTTTTTCTGTTTCTTTCTAACAGCTCTTCTTCTTTACTTTTATCTTCTTTTTCTTTATTCTGGAAACTTCATAAAACACGTACAGCAATCGCTATAATAAGTGATCTCCACCAAAAACATCTTAATCTTCGGTAATATTTGTCCAATGGTATGACTTCACACGGAAAAGGATCCCAGCTACGTGGAATTCTGACTTTATTCTCAGAAGTCCGAATTTGACTAAAGAATTTTGACTTAAATTTAGAATTCTGATATGATAAAGTAAGATTAAAGTCAGAATTCTAACTTGAAAACTCAGAAGTCTGAATTCATTGTCTTAATTTTGAAATTTTAGTCGGTATTCCCAGGATTCTGACTTTATACTTAAAATCTAACTTTAAACTCAGGATTCTGGCTTTATACTTAAAAATCTAATGTTAAACTCAGGATTCTGGCAGAGTTTAAGTAAAAATTCTGAGAATAAAGTCAGATTTCCAATAAAAAAATGTTCATGTTGTCTTCTGTGACCCTAAACTTCATCAGCAGCTTAACAATGTTCGACAAAAAGAGTTTAAAATATTTAAACTATAGCTGAAAAATCAATCTCTGAATGACCTCCGACATTTTTTCCAGTAAACTAGTAGTTTTCAGTATTTTTCAGTGCGGATATAAAAGATCAGGAAACTTAATTTTCCTCATTATTAATCCTGATGTTGTTTTGGCTGCAGTGACGCTAAGTGTCCAGCAGGTGGCGCCACAGCCTCAGCTGTTAATGTAAACCGGCGTTCACTCCGCAGGCTGATCTCGTTATGGTCCAGCTGACTCACTCACTCACCAGAACCGGCATCGTCGTCGGTTCAGATGGCGTCTCTGACATTTAAAGTCCAAACCGAGCCAGACTTCATTTCCTGCGTCCGTCCAGAACCAGAGAGTTTTTGCGTCTGCGGGCTTCAGGGGTGAAACTCTGACTTTAAAGAGCGCGACTTTCCTCCAGAGTCATCTGAGACGAGGCTGTTCATCCGCGCGCGCACAGTTTATTAGTTCCCTCCAAAATCCTCATTTCATCCAATCACGTCTGCCGCCGCGTGAGGAACAGACCGAGGGAGAAGATCAGTCATTTATCAAACATGGCGGATTATTGAACTCTGTGTGTGTGTGTGTGTGTTGATGTGTGAGTGATAGTGTGCGTGTTTTTGTGTACGTGTGATAGTGTGTGTTTGATAGTTTGTGTGGGTGTGATCCTATGTGTATTTGTGGTAGTATGTGTTTGTCTGTGTATTTGTGAGTGTTTGTGTGTGTCTGTGTATTTGTGATAGTTTGTGTGGGTGTGATAGTGTGTGTATTTGTGATAGTGTGTGTTGTGTTTATGTGGGTTCACTAGGGTCACCACTTCTCCAGCCGTGTGCTGAAGATGGTACAGAACTCTCGTGACACAACCGAAGACCTTGTGACGTTTTAATCTAAAAATCCCGAAGCTTTTCTTTTTTCTCCATTGGACAAATAATTATTTAAGAAATGAAAGTTTTCTGATGCTTTAATTTCACCGAAACCTCAAAACTCTTCCTGCTGTCACGTGTTTTCTTCGAACAGAAGAACGACTTCTGTACGTTTTTATAACGTTCCCTAATAATGATCCGGTCGGACCCGCCGCGGTCCCCGGGCGCCGTTTGGATTCTGTGTTCTGGATGAATGTGGGTTTTGTGGTGCTCAAAACTAAATGGTACTAGCAAGAATTCTGTTTTTGATCCTTCCTGTCGCGGGGAGTCGTCCGATGATGTCATCAGCGTAGGTGTAAATATCTATATTCTGTGTAAATGTCCAAAGGGATGGGACTTTAACTACTGACCACTGTTGCTGAGGAACGATGGAGGCCAGGAGAGGTGAAGGGAAGAAACAAGGAGTTTAAGTTTATACCCGCCTCCCTCCTCCGGCGAGCACTGGCTTCCTGTCTGTCTGATGGCCCCGCCCCCTTTTCCATACATTTTGTCAAATGCTTCTATTTAAATGGGATTTCAACAACTCAGTGTGTTTATTGTGGGGTTTGTTTGTTTTTTTACAAATCATCTGCATTCCATTGATTGACTTTTCAGGAATCGGAGTGAGAAAAGGTTCGATACCAAACTCTTTCACACAGACGGAGTTCTGACCCGGAAAGATCGTTCGTGTTTACAGATAACTCTGAAACTATCCCAGGAGTCACTTTCAGACATTATACCCACATAGATCTTAGTGCGAGGAAGAGCTGGACTGATTTTGGGTAATGTCGGTTACAAATTTCCACCACTAGGGGGCGCGTCATCATTAAACGTTTACAGGCTATAATTTGTCTGGGTTTGGTCCGATGTAGTCCAGATCCGGCGCTGATGATTGGACTGGAGGATATCTGACTCCCAGATCTTCAGGTGAGTCAGCTCGTAGGAAGGTGTTCAGGTCAGAACCTGAAGGTGAGCTCCGTTCTCCACACTAGAACAGAACCCTCGTACTTCAGCAGCAGCAGAGTCCTGCAGCTAGGAGGCGTTCACACACACTCGGATTCAGAATCTCGTGTTTTGGTTCTGTTACCAAAAGGATTATCCATCATCCCGAAGAAGAAAGTTTTCTTTCTGTGTTGGAATATGAAGTGGAACAAATTCTCAACATTTGAACGAGTGTTGACTGATGTCAGCGGCCCGTCTAAAAATAGACATAAGCCCAGAACCGAACAGAAGCTGTGTTCCCGTCTAATCTTCTTAAGAGTTCTGCTTTCACACAATTCTTCCTCAAATGTTGGACAACAGGGAAATCCTCTCATCCATTTATCCACTTATTCTCTCATCCATTCATCCTGATGATTGCTGACTCAGCGTTCCTTAGCATACTCAATGCTAACTCAGTAGCATGTGCGTTGTCCTCATGGAGCTCTGGTCATGTTTCTGTGCAAAAGCCATTCGCTGAAATCTGCTCCGTCAAAAGTTTGCCAATGCCGTCGGCTAGTTTCCTCGCCACCAGGATGGCGCTGGCGGGTTGTTTCTTGGACGCCTTCAGTTTTAACCTTTGACCTGTTATTTCAGAAACATCCGTTCAAACACACTGAATCAACACAGCACCTGTTGGACAATAAACTCACCTCAGCTTCAAACCCATGACCTCAGACAGTTTGTGTGACGAGTCCACCTCAGGCAAACCCAGAGGGTTCCGGCTTCCGCTGAGATACGGAATGTCTTCTGGAATTATTGGTACCCTAAAAAAAATTAAATCAACATCTTAATCGTCTTCACCGTTGGTCTATAATGAGGTCTGAGGACACATGGAGAAGATCTGAGATCATTCCTCCACACAGAACCTCTCCGCCTCCTTCAGGTTCTGAGGTCCACACTGGTGGACTCTCCTCTGCAGCACATCCCACAGATGTTCTGTTGGGTTCAGGTCAGGTGACTGGGATGGTCATGACAGAACCTTTATTCTGTGACCTCTGAACCATTCTTGGGTTGATGTTGAGGTGATCTTCAGATCATTGTCCTGCTGGAAGGTCCAACCACGACCCACTTTAAGGTTCCTGACAGGCTTTTAGGTCTTCATCCAGTATCTGCTGGTGTTTGATGGAGTCCATGGAACCATGTCTTTAAGAAGATGTCCAGAACCTTTGGAAGAAAAACAGCATCCAAAGATCCACCACCGAACTTCACATGTTTTGAGGGGCTTTTCTTTATGCCTTTCTTTCTTGCCTGGCCTGATGGTGGTGAGGGAGACTTTCTGCCCAAAGATTCAGCTGACCTCTGACCTCTCTAGCTGTGATCCTTGGAGAGTCTTTATCCAGTCCAACCATCCTCCCCACAGTGTGTGGGGTCAGTTTTACAGACACGTCCTCTTCCAGGCTGATTTCCAACATCTCCAGTCTCTTAAAACTTTTCATTTGATTTATTTATTAAATATATTTTTATTTACTCTCTAAAACTTTTCGGATCATAATTTCTCAGCCGTTGATCCGGTTCAGTCGAAATCTGGTGCATATAGGAACCAACTGGAGATCTATCTTGTCTATATCCTGTTTGACTCCAGTAGTTCGTATAATACCCACTAGGGGGAGTAATATATCACAGTCCAGCAGACTAGAGAAGTGCTACAGGAGTTTTTTCCAATCATCATTAACTTTAATTTTTCAATTGAAAAAAAAATAATTTTGTTAATTAAAATAAAAAAAATTAAAAAATATTATTTGAATTAAACACACAAAAATATCCCGTTATAATTGTTAGAAATGCAACTATTTAGTTTCTCAACATAAAAGTCATGTAATGTAAACAACATCCAGGTTTTCACGCACACACACACACACACACACAGCTTAAAGAGACAGTGACACCATTAGCTTTAGTCTACAGAAGCCTACTAGCATCTTATGAAGGCAGCGGGTTTATCCCTCCTCTCCTCTTCATCCCTCGCTCTCGCCTCCTCTCCTCCGCTCCTCATTCCTTTCTGCTGTTCTTGACAGAAAGGTTCTGTTACAATCTGGGAATATAATCCATATCACATCACTGATTATCTGCTGGAAATCCTCCCATCGCTCCGGGATTAGGTTGGATTAGAACCGTTTCATCCTCAGCCTCAGTAATCTGCTGCTGTTATCACCTTCATCATCTCAGAACACTCCATGTTACCTCACCAGCAGAACCCCTCCAGAACCTAACCACCTCACAACTTCTGATTATTCATCTTTCATTCTTCTTCCTCTCCTCTGTCTGTTTTCACTCATCCTCATCTCCATCCTTTTCCTCTTCATCTCCTTCCATTTCCTCCTGAGCTCCTTCCTTTTTCTCTTCATCTCCCTCCTTCCCTCCTTAGTACATAAACATATAGTACATATATATGCAAATGTTCCTGACTGAACATTTGCTAGAGCTTCATTACACACACACACACACACACACGCGCGCACACAGAGTAAATAAATGAAAGGCGGCAAAAATTTTGACCCAGGAGAGGGAGACCATCGTTGTAGCGTGTCACTTCCTGCTTCCTGTCCCTGTCCTCGGTGCTCTGACTCCCATTCTCACCCGTCTCCCTCCGCCGGTGATCCTCTCTGTCTTCCTGCTCCAACACTTTGTAGCTCTCCACCTTCATCCTGTTCCTCCTCCATTTCCACTCCTCCGTCTCTCCCCCAGACCTCCGTGTTTACCTCGTTCTCCTCCGGTGGAGGGTGGAGACGTCTCACCGCCACATGGTTGCTGTGGGAATAACAGCTGCCAGTCAGATGTTCAGAACCCGACAGAGAAGAAGACGAAGAAAGCATCGGAGAAAAGACGAGAAGAAGGCTTACAGATGCCTCCAGAACTATTGGCACCCTTTAAAAAAAAAAGAAAGAAAACGAGTTAAAATGAGACACAAACATGATCTTTAATTCAAATTATACACAAATAAAGTCTAACCTTTAACTCAAGTAAAACAATTAGAAAAAGAACCAAACAGTTTTAATATAAAACAATAATTTACTTTAAATTATTGAGAGAGAGAGAGAGAGAGAGAGAGAGAGAGAGAGAGAGAGAGAGAGAGAAAAAAAAAAATGAATGTGAAAAGTAAAGCAGGAGTGAAGAGAGTTTTGACCTCAGCCGACCCCAGAACCATCTCATGGAGGAGAACCCGGTGGACTTAGATGTGATGGTTCAATCTTAGTTTGGTTTATTTGAATGATAAACTTATTCATTAAATACCTTCATGTTATAATATTTTGGATCGTATCTGTTCCAAAGCAACAACGGATGGAGGTCCATATTCACATGTTGTGGTGATACGACGTCAGTCTGGCCCACTTTTACAGACGTGACTCTGTTCTGGGGCGTTCCATCAAAACAATCATGTCCAAAACTCAAAAACGTAGATATTTCACTCCATTTATTATCAAATAGAACAAATTTATCTGCAGAAAAACTCAAACAAATCAATTTGGCATGCGTCACGCCGCGTTCCGTGACAAAGCAATAGACGTCTCATCTCAACTGGACCTACGCTGTCGTCCCTGACAGCAAGGGTATAGCCCTGAAAAATCCCCCAGTCCCCTGCATTGTACACACAATCCTCCTGGTTGAGCGCCTCAAGTTCAATGTGTGTTTTTGTAGTTTAAACATCCCCCTAGTGAGTAAAATAGGAACTATTAGAGTAAAAATGACATAAACAAGACAAATGTCCTCGGGTTGATTCATGTGCAGCAAATTTGGATTAAATCTTGGTTTGGAAATTTTTGCACGAGAAATTTTGAAGATAAGGTCCCCATAGTGTCAGAAATATGCAACCAAACTTCCCCAAAAAGGCCCCAGTTCTTCCTCACACTGAGGTTTATGTGATGATTAAATTCACAGCAGCAGATCCGGCTAGGATCCATGTGACCCTGCAGGATGAAAGCAAAAAGACTCTTTCATCCTGCAGAAAGTTGTTAGTGGAGTTAGTAACACTCCACCAGTGCTACTAGTGGAGTGTTACTAACTCCACTAACAAGTGGAGTTAGTAACAGGCATCAATGAGAGATGAATGTATGGAGATGGAGAAGAAGGGGGAGGAGCTACGAGCAAATCTAACAGAAGTCTTAAACTATGACACGTTTAAAACAGCTCTTCTTATAGTCTGCTGCTGAAAACCGCTGCTGCAGCTGTAAACTGAGGCTGTGAGACGGTTGGAGTTAAATCAAAGTTTGAAATGGTCTGATATGAAGCTGAGGCTCTGAACCGAAACTGAGTTTCTAGATGTGAATCTAGAAAATTGTCAGCAGAGGAGCTCCACACAGGCAATTAAACTTCTCTACGCAGAGTAAATAGAATAATTTGTTCAGCCTTGGAGAAAAAGTTCAATTAAAAAAAATCTATGAAAACGCGCTGAACCTTTACATTAAACTCAAAAGGCTTTTGGAGCTAGCAGCGCTAACGATAAGGACTGGAATCCCCTGACACGGTTCCCTTTGCTTCCTCGCTCATGCTGAGACGTGAACCTGTGACCTACTGGAGGTTCACATCAGGTTAGGTCAGAACCTCCCCAGTGGGATTCCACAGCTTCATAATGGCCTCATTGTTTGCTTGATTTAACGATTCACGTCTTTCGGGATGCTAATTTGACCTTTTAGTCTCTGTTCCACCAAGTCTGGAAATCAGACTCGTTTTGTGTTGAGACCGCCGTAAAACGAAGAGTCAGTGTGATACCGTTAATGTAGCATGACCCCCCCACCCCCCCTTCATAAATATAACCTCAGCAAATGTTGATTCAAGTCGATTTTAAAGCACATGACAGCAGAGGATGCTGATGGTACTGGATTCAGATGAAGATTATGTCTTTTCATCAGAGGGGAACCCTCGGGGTCTTGTCGACCTTCAGAGAAGACCAAACATATCAGCATTTCCAAATGTCATATCTAATCTCTTTCATTTAATAATGATTCTCTTCTAACTCTAAGTTTGCCGTCATTTTCATATCAGGAGGAGAAAACGCCTCAGAGGAGAAAACGTTATTGTCCTGAAAACATCAAACCATGTCAAATCAGAGTTTTGGGGATTGTTGTTGCTAGGCAGAAAAGGTTCAAGGTGGCTCACTGATTGGCTACGACTTCAACTCCAGGATAGAAGGCGTGGCTTTGTGTGTTCGATTAGAAAATGACAGGTGAATTAACCTATCACATTTTGACATGTTGTAGGCGGGTCCAAAAAGAAAGGCTCCAGGTCTTCATGAAGGCCAAAGCTAACTAGCTTGTGAACAGCTAGTATGTAAGCTCTGAGGAAGGCGCTTCATTCATATCCTCTTCTTCGATTGAGTCCAAATTTGCTGCATTTGAATCGAATCGATGAGATCTATTTTGAAAACATTCTGATTCGCTCTAATAGTTCATATTTTATTCACTAGGGGGAGCTTCTTTTACAAAAAACACAGTTTTTCAGTCATAACTCAAAAAACATTTCATGGATCATCTCCAAACTTCATCCCCACATAGACCTTAGTGCGAGGACGAACTGGATTGATTTGGAAAGGTCGGTTTTATAAATCCGACATTAGGTGGAGTTCTATCTCTAAAAGTTTTCGGGCAATAATGTCTAAACCGTTGGTCCAATTTAATCAACATTTGGTGAACATGAAAGGACTTCTATCTGGGAAATATATTATGTATTATATTTCACCTTAATAGTTCATATTTTTACTCACTAGGGGGAGTTTTTCTTTACAAAGAAATACTGTTCAATCATAGGGGATTGCTTGTACGATGCTGGGGGTTGGAGGCTTTTCAAGGATATAAGTAAGGAACTTCTTTCCGTCAGCATTAAAGACACAAAGACACATTTGGACATTTGCAGGTTAAGTTTTATTTAATCTTTGAGGACAAAAAAAGAGAGAGAGAGAGAGAAAAAAAAGTTTGGTCTTTGTAAACATCTACATGGTTTTTCATATCGTATAATTTTCATCATTTAAAAATACTTTACTCTTTACTACGACATTTCCAACATCAACACTGAATTCAAATGGTTTCAATTCATGCACTGACAAACAAACGCATGTGATGAAGAGATGAACACACACACACACACACACACACACACACACACTCATAATTCTCTCTATACTAATTACTGCTCAACTTTTTTTCTTTTTTTTTAAAAACAACAAAACAAGTGAACACAAACACTTAAAAACAAATACAACAAAAATGACAATAATGTAACATAAATAAAATATATGGGGCGGAAAAAAAAGATATTTATATCAAAAGCACTTTGTGAACTCATAAATAGGGCTTCATGAAAAAAGGATATAATAGTTGAAGAGTCTTCAGGTAGAGAGAAGCTAAGATTAAAGACTGATATGAATAAAAAAACACTGATAAATACATTTTGGAGGTTTCAACTCTTTCTCTTTCAAACACGTGAAATGATATTTCTTACAGATATAATGGATCGTGACAAACGAGCTGCATTCAAATCAATTCTCAACATTTAGTTTTTTCTGAGCACACAGTGGAGATGATGACCTCATCACTTTATGAGTCATCAGAGCTGTGAGCAAACGCCAAGGTCGCGACCTTCCTCTGCTACAAATAGATAATAATGGTGGCAATAATCAGGGTGCGTTCAGGTTCTGCTGGGAATCTCTTCTCAGCAGAATTTTCTATGGGTCGTAAAAGTGATAAATCTCATCGTTTCTAAGAAATATTGATAAATCAATGCAGACGTACAAGATGGAGGAAATAAAGTCATTTGAGGCCAACGTTTTCCTTCTATGGGATATATGCATGTATAGTATTAATCACACATTTTCATCTGTTACACTGTAAATATTTAAAAATACAAAACCACAGAGAACCACCAGGATGTACAGTTGAATAAATTAAAATCATTAAATAGTCAAACGCCAGTGATTTAAAATCATATATTCCTCAATCAACGACAACAGTCTCACAATCGTCCACGCCCCCTCAGGAAATCAGGTACTGTAAAAAAATGCTGGACCCTTCAGAGATTTACTTTAGTAGTGACGTTTTTTTTTGAAGTCCTAAATTTAAAGGTGGGCTCCGTGTCCAAACAAGACCACTGAGGAAAAAGCATGGTGGTCCGCTCCAACACTCAAAAACTCTACCTATGAAAATCATGCTCTTTAATTCAAATTATTCACAGAAATGAAATCATGAAGAAGTTTAAAGAGAATGGAGATCAGCCTGGAAGAGGACATGTCAGCAAACTGACCCCACACACTGCGAGGAAGATGGTTGGACGGGCTGAAGACTCTCCAAGAATCACAGCTAGAGAGGTCAGAGGTCGGGAAAGTCTTCTCATCTGCGAGAAGACTGAAGAGTGGTCGTCACCGGACCTCCCAGAAGGAAGTCCACCAAGGCGTTTTTTCAGAGGAGGTCCTGGATCATCATAGAGTGTTTGACACTGTCACCTGACTACAATCCCACAAAGAAGATCAGAGGTGGGATTAAGAAGAAAAAACGATGGTTGCGGCACATAAACTCAGGATTCTGACCGAACCGGACGCCTTCGCCGGTGAGGACTGGGCTGAGATCCCTCAGAAACGCTCGGGGGTGTTCGGTGGTTGTAATGTTTTGAGACTGCAGTAGTCAGTAATTCTGTAGCATTGAAGGTTATAAATAGAAACAGCTTGTAAATAGTATATTTTTCCAATCTACCACATTCTGCTCACTTTGTAAAGCGGTCTTGATTGACAGCCAGACGTATAGACAGGGACAAACGGGCCGGTCGGTGTTGATGTGGAGTGAGGGTCTCCACGAGGGACATAAAAGCCCCCTAGAACAGCATTAACCTACGTAGGCACAGATACACATGCAGAGCTACACACAGCCGTCACACATGCAGACAAGGAGAGGAACCCGCCACAAAAGAAAACACACATGTTGAGAGGAATAATCTCTGTTTCACCGGCGGAGAGGGAGGAAAAAGTGAACGAGACGACGTCTCTGGAAGGACGGCGAGGAGACAAAGTGAGAAACATCAAAGGAGTCAAGACGGCAGCGGCTCACGGAGAGATGGTCGCTAAGCAACAGGCAAGAGACTAAAAATATGGCTGCATTTCTTCAGTCTCTTAGAAAGAGAACACACAACCACACACACACACACACACACACACACACACACACATGTCCTCCAGGGGGCTTAGCAACCTCTAAAAAGCCTACATTTCTAAATGCGTCCCAGTATTCTGATGTTCCTTTGGCGTCAGCAGCTTTGTAGCCCCGCCCACTCATTCTTAAACCAGGGAGAAGGTTACGGCGGCTCCAGTCACTCAGAAAACCGTTGGACGCGGCCGAAGCTTCAGTACCAGTCAGGTAGAAGTTAGAAACGGGCTTGATCGTATCTGGATCATCAGGACTTCCAGCCTCCTGGACTTCAGCTGTGACTGACAGGGAATTCTAGAGACTTTGTGGGAGTGGTTGAGTCCAAGGATGACATTTTATCCTGACTTTGATAAATATTTAATTAATTTCCAGCGCCCTCCAAAACTATTGGCACCTTTTCAGACTGAGATGCAAAAAAAAAAAAAAGTCTTTATTGTCTATAATCATGATCCTTAATTCAAACTATTCACAAAAATCTAACCTTAAACCCAAAAAACAAAATACAATAAAAAAACATGTGGAACACGCCTGGAAGAGGACACTTCTGCAAACTGACCCCACTCACTGTGAGGCAACTGGCAAAATACTTTTTGGCTACAAACATCTAGGATGGGTGTGGCCTAGCAATAAAGAAAGCCATAGACAAAAAGCCCCTCATACCCACTGTGAAGTCTGGTGGTGGATCTCTGATGCTGTGGGGCTGTTTTTCTTCCAAAGGTTCTGGACATCTTGTTAAAGACATGGTTCCATGGACTCCATCAAACACCAGCAGATACTGGATGAAGACCTAAAAGCCTGTC
>VRLP01003448.1:0-64182 GCA_009660295.1 Lophius piscatorius
ATGTTAATTATTATTACTTATTAAACCTAAAGTTATTAACTCCTAATATTTAGATAATTGGGGAGAGGTGGGAAATGCCCGGGAGTCACATGATATATATTGAATATTATTGCAATATTATTGCAATATTTAACATCCTGCCATGTTCTGTGTATTTGTTAAAACACACTGCGATTTATAAAAAAAAAAATTCAACTCCAAATGATATCCCCAACTTTGTTAACATCGGTTTCATTCAAGGTTTTTTTTGTCATACTTCAGTCAAGTTAATGGGTTGAAGAGGGATCAGTAAGCAGACAGATTGAACAACATGTCATATAAACCTGTCATGACATAAATGCTGTCACTCCTCACAAACTGCTCTATTTGTCTTCTATCTTTATACTCAGCCTCGTCCTGTGTGATAAAAAGCTCCGGGTTGTTGACTGTTTAGTTTTTCCTCTCCTGGCTTGAGGAGACTGCTGTCAGAACTATTATTGAGAGCACTGAGAAGATTAAATTTGTAGACTATAGAGTTTTGTAAGCCTGGAGCTCCATTGTGTTTGTTTGTTTGTGCTATCAGGTGGGTTTTAGTAAACGTGTCAATCCTGTATGAAGGCACCAAACAGATGTTAGAGCTCCTGATCTCAGGAGTTCTTCAGGTTCAGTTATTATTTATTCCATGTCACTAACTGAATGAATAAACAAATTAAGTGTTAAGCAGGACAAACAAATAAACATCATGTTTAGTTTCTGGAGTATTACTCCAAAAATGTTTTTTGTTGTTGTTTTTCTCACAAACTGTATAAACATAGTACCCAGGTACAGAAATTCCTTTTTCTGTGGGTTCAATTTGATCTATGGTTTATTCTATGACTGATAGTTGTCTCAGATGTGGTCATAACCCAAAAACTGTAACTTGTATTTTGGGAATTTTAAACATTTTATTATATGTTTTCATTTCTTAAAGATTTTTCCGATTTTCAATCAAAAAGAATCGTAATTAACAGGGACAGCTTAAATATCTTCATTCCGTCCGTCTATCTAGAATGAAATGGACTAATCACAGGGGATCCTGGATATTTCATGCTTGTTTTAGTTTTTTTTCATGTGCTCAGATGCAAGAACCCATACCTGACATGATGCATTCAGGTTGATGATGAGTAAACTTTCATTAGGTATCCAGGTTTGTTTAATAGTGTCGGCTACAACATTTTACCAGTGCATTAATTTATGGCTTGAATCTATTTTCATTAGCTTTATTTATTTGTAGATTTATCTGTTTACTTTGTGAATTAAACTCCACAACCTTGACTCAAATGTGACTTTTTTTGTAAAAGCAAAGAAGAAAAAGAAACAGAACTGCATGACAGTAGACTCAAAAGTTTATTCCATCAAGGGAGCTCATGAGAAACTTATATGTATCAATTTATGCAGATTTTCCTCAGTAACATTAGGCAAACAAACCAGAGGAAGCCTGATTCCTCATAAAAAAAATTAGTGAAGAGATGGGTAACGTCATCAGTTTTGATAAAGTCTCAGTCAAAACATGAAGGTCAAGGTTTGTTTTTACTGGCTCCTGCAGGGAAAAGAGTGTTGGACTCGTCACAAAGACACAGGACAGGAAAAAGTGAGAGTCAGCCATACCAGAACTAAAAGATAACAATGGATTTTTTGGAGAGTCTGGCTTCCTTAATGTTAATTATTATTACTTATTAAACCTAAAGTTATTAACTCCTAATATTTAGATAATTGGGGAGAGGTGGGAAATGCCCGGGAGTCACATGATATATATTGAATATTATTGCAATATTATTGCAATATTTAACATCCTGCCATGTTCTGTGTATTTGTTAAAACACACTGCGATTTATAAAAAAAAAAATTCAACTCCAAATGATATCCCCAACTTTGTTAACATCGGTTTCATTCAAGGTTTTTTTTGTCATACTTCAGTCAAGTTAATGGGTTGAAGAGGGATCAGTAAGCAGACAGATTGAACAACATGTCATATAAACCTGTCATGACATAAATGCTGTCACTCCTCACAAACTGCTCTATTTGTCTTCTATCTTTATACTCAGCCTCGTCCTGTGTGATAAAAAGCTCCGGGTTGTTGACTGTTTAGTTTTTCCTCTCCTGGCTTGAGGAGACTGCTGTCAGAACTATTATTGAGAGCACTGAGAAGATTAAATTTGTAGACTATAGAGTTTTGTAAGCCTGGAGCTCCATTGTGTTTGTTTGTTTGTGCTATCAGGTGGGTTTTAGTAAACGTGTCAATCCTGTATGAAGGCACCAAACAGATGTTAGAGCTCCTGATCTCAGGAGTTCTTCAGGTTCAGTTATTATTTATTCCATGTCACTAACTGAATGAATAAACAAATTAAGTGTTAAGCAGGACAAACAAATAAACATCATGTTTAGTTTCTGGAGTATTACTCCAAAAATGTTTTTTGTTGTTGTTTTTCTCACAAACTGTATAAACATAGTACCCAGGTACAGAAATTCCTTTTTCTGTGGGTTCAATTTGATCTATGGTTTATTCTATGACTGATAGTTGTCTCAGATGTGGTCATAACCCAAAAACTGTAACTTGTATTTTGGGAATTTTAAACATTTTATTATATGTTTTCATTTCTTAAAGATTTTTCCGATTTTCAATCAAAAAGAATCGTAATTAACAGGGACAGCTTAAATATCTTCATTCCGTCCGTCTATCTAGAATGAAATGGACTAATCACAGGGGATCCTGGATATTTCATGCTTGTTTTAGTTTTTTTTCATGTGCTCAGATGCAAGAACCCATACCTGACATGATGCATTCAGGTTGATGATGAGTAAACTTTCATTAGGTATCCAGGTTTGTTTAATAGTGTCGGCTACAACATTTTACCAGTGCATTAATTTATGGCTTGAATCTATTTTCATTAGCTTTATTTATTTGTAGATTTATCTGTTTACTTTGTGAATTAAACTCCACAACCTTGACTCAAATGTGACTTTTTTTGTAAAAGCAAAGAAGAAAAAGAAACAGAACTGCATGACAGTAGACTCAAAAGTTTATTCCATCAAGGGAGCTCATGAGAAACTTATATGTATCAATTTATGCAGATTTTCCTCAGTAACATTAGGCAAACAAACCAGAGGAAGCCTGATTCCTCATAAAAAAAATTAGTGAAGAGATGGGTAACGTCATCAGTTTTGATAAAGTCTCAGTCAAAACATGAAGGTCAAGGTTTGTTTTTACTGGCTCCTGCAGGGAAAAGAGTGTTGGACTCGTCACAAAGACACAGGACAGGAAAAAGTGAGAGTCAGCCATACCAGAACTAAAAGATAACAATGGATTTTTTGGACCGAAAGCTTTTGGAAAAACAACTGTGAATGGTATGTGTGTAAGTAGCAGTATAATGATAATATAATGATCCTAACATCTGAATGTTATCAGAGTAATTAAGATTGTTTGAATACATGTTTCGGTAAACCTAAAGTTAAGAAATAGAAGTACAAACAACTTTCTGATTGGCTGATAGCTGGGGTCGCAGAAGCAGTCATATTAAAAGAATTTGGGATTAGATCATTGTCCAGCAACCCAGTGAGATCAGAACCAGTGCTTCTGGTTGAGGGCCAAACATTTCAGAACATTCAGTGGAGAGACGCTTGAACTGTAACACCCAATCCCATACTGGTTCAATAATTGAACATTCCTGCCGCACATGGAGAAGTTCTAGTAAAACCCTTATTACATAAGTTTGAGCTCTGCTGTTTAACTTTTAGTAAAAATAACACATCTTCAAATCTCAGCACTTTGACCTTCCTCTCATTTGTTAGAATGTATTTTTGTTCTTCCTCCCTCTATTAACTATTGATTAATGGCAATGATTTCTCAGAAATTGAATGACTTCACTCCCTCTCTTTATATCCCCTCCACCCTCCTTTGCTTCCTTTCCTTACTTCCCTCCTTACTTCCTTCCATTAGCTCTGCGGGCCATTGTGAAGAATGTACGGCTCTTTGCCCTCCTACATTCCTCCCCCGATCTTTCTTCATCCATCTATCTGCAGAAATGTGCACTACTATTTGACCAGACTGGTCGTTCTCCTGTTTTTGTCTTTCACTACTAAACCTCTTCACTGTCATTCAGACATTAGGTTATATTTTCACCAGAACCAGAGAAAAAACTTACACATCTTCTTATACTTTCATTATAAGACTTTAATTAGTTGTGGTCACCATCTAATACCCTGCTCAAATTATTTCATTAACTACTCTGTAGATTTCAGGGACATTTGTGAGCGGATATTTATGATTAGGAAGCTTGACTGTGGTGGATAGAGAAAGAAGGGCTTCCAAGACATTAGGAATTATGAAAACTAATATGCATTATGAGATTTATATAAAATAATTCTTCAACCATGAATCATGATTTTAACTTAGCCCATCATGACAAACACAGTAAAATATCTATTTTCTTCACCCGCATATCCTGTGCAGGCTCACCCAAGCAGACTGCTGGCAAGAGGCCAGGTCACACAGAGATAACCAACCATTCAAACGCACCCATCCATACTTATGAACAATTCACTCGCCATTCATTCGTTTTCCGTAAATGCTTATCCTGTGCAGGCTTGCAGGACGGTGGTGCATATCTCAGTTGCCTTTGGGCAAGGGGCTTGGTTTCCTCCTGGACAATTTGTCATCATAAGGCCGACTAATATAGATAAACAAACATTTACATTCATTCCTAAGACAGATTTTGAGTCACCAAATCACCACTAATGCATGTCTCTGGGAAGTTGACGCAAAGCCCTTACAGAAATGGACCAGGTGGATTTGAACCCGTGAATTCTTGCTTCGGGACAGCGGGGCAAACCTGTATCCCATCACTAAATTAAAGATATGAGATGATGAGTCTAATTTCTAAACTTTTGACTTAGAATTCAAAGAGAGAGAAAGCGGTCTGAGCTAACCACTGTTTCTGTGCTGAATTGTGCTGTGTCCTCCTCTGAGCTCTGATGGAGGAAACGGTTGTACAAAAAGTGAAAATGCTGAACAAAGCTCAGCTGAAGCCGGACTTTGGGGGGCTCTGAGAATATGTGTGACTGTGTAGCCTTCGACGAACTGTCGGGTTTCTGCTCTTCCAAGTTTTTTTATGTAAAACAAGGAAATTTTTGATTGATTAGACAATCATGCTTTAAACGACCACACCAAATAGTTGTAACTGCATCTAACGCCTCCTTCAGGTCCATGCTTACATCGTCAGCTACCTGAAGAAGGAGATGCCATCTCTGTTTGGGCGGGAGAAGAAGAAGGAAGAGCTGATCATGAGGCTGCCAGAGATTTACGCCATCCTGCAGAGAGAACATCACATCAGCCCGGGAGACTTCCCTAACGTCACCAAGATGCAGGTACAGAAAACAAGAATTGACATCACAGATATGTAATGACAATCAGGTTAAAGTTTTTCTTAGTTCATGATATTGTTCTAAAACGGTGGCGTTTCTTGATGGCTATTCTGTTGCTCTCCTTCAGCTGTTCATCTTTGCTGGTTGAAGCCTAATGTGTTGCCACCAGTATGCTACCACAAAAACATTAGTTTCCGGTTTACTTCAAGATAAGATTATTTGGCAGTGAAAGGTTTAATGAGCATAATGTAAACTTGTAAGGCTTAGTTAGTTTATATGAAGAAAAATTAAGTAAACGATCTGAATTAGGGCTGAAACGAGTCTTCAAAGAATTTGAATAACTCGATTACTAAAAATGTTGTAAAGTACATGCTTCCACACACTTCAAACAATTAATGGCCATCTGATAAATACGGAAATGGCATCATGTTGCAACCTGTATTTTGCAACTAGATACTCGTTGCAAACTGGAACAACTCTCTACAATGCAAATGAGAAATTTAAGTTATTGTTATTATTATTATTATTACAAGTCAACATATCTTGTCTCACTTGTCACCCACTGAACCTGTGTCTCCCAGGAGAAGCATCTCACCTGGTTAACAGAGTAAAAAACAAGGGGGATAACCTATCTTTGAGTTCCAACAGATACTCACTCTGCCTCAAATTCAGGGAGGTTAAAAGTCAGACAAAGACTGAAAGACTGATACTGACTCTGGGGGTTGGTGAATGAACTGTGATTCCTTGGATTCTGCACCGCCATAAACAGAGACATTAGGTGGGTTAACTTGTCTCCTTATTCCTAATTAGAAAAAAAAAAAGGTCCACGTAAACACCCCTTTCCGAATCAGAAGGCCCCATGTAATTGTGATTTAGACCACAGTAGAGAGATAGTTTTTAAAACAAACTCTTCAAAAAATAAGTGGTCAAGTAAGAAATGATAAACTCTAGAACCACGTCCAAGAAAAAACTTCTGGAGCCCTGATAGACCGAAGCTGTGAACAAATTAAAAAACGCTGGAAAACATTGTAGATTCTAAGGATAAATCCTGTAAGAAAAGAAATCTAATTTGTTATTAGAACTCTACACTTGAGAGACCAATATTATGCAGTTCAAGCAATAAAAAATTTTTTTTAAAAGGCGGAACACTTAATTGTTCATTCAAGAGTCTTGTCTTATGTTCTGTTTTGTATATTACTATTGCTCCTGAACAAAGCAAAAGTAACTTAATTTTAGAAATGGCAGAGACCGCTATATTTCTCACTTCAATTACTCAGTAAATCGCCAGAATAATTGCTGGAATACTCAATTACTAAAATAATGGATTACTGCAGTCCTAATCTGAATACACCTTCTACCACCAGAGGAAGGAATTGAGAATTTAAGAAACAATTTCTCGTGCAGGTTAGCATCGTGTTTGTCTGGCTGTCAGGGAACATGCTGTGATCATAAGATGACAACAAACTTTTTTTTTTGTTTTACTGAGGAAGACGTGAGGAAGTGATACTAGATGAAACACTTTGCAGCTGGCCTGTCTGGCTTGTAGGGATGCTGCACTGCAGGTGTGTGTCTGTTCCCAAACTGCACTTGTATTTAATGGTGCACGGGCATTTTTTAGATCCCTGGTGAGATACAAACTCTCATGACACATTCAGCTACACGTGGTGTTCAGTATCTGGATCCGCCTGCAGACTCATGCTTTGTTCTTGTTCAAGGTCAAAGATCAACGGTCAACAGGGCTCAGTGTATCCAGCTGCACAAAGCATGATGTTTCAATAAAGATCTCAGCCAATCAGCTTTTTTAACCTGTAAAGTCATCCTGCTCTTATTCGCCAACTTTCAGGACAGTTTCTAGTTCCACTGCAGCTTATTTCAAAAGTTATTTAGTCTTTGTTTTTGGTTTCTTGGTTTTGTTGCTCTGTGGAGGGTTCAATAAGAGCTAAAATGAACAGGTCTCCTTCAAAGTCTGATCATCGAGAGACATAAGAATTTTAACCTAATTAATCTGTAGTTAAGTTGAACTTTGTACTTAAGTTAAATGTTGTTAAAATTAAATTGATTAACTGATTTGATTTCTACAGAGCCCCTTTGATGACATTGAACAAAAAAAAAAGATCTCATGGCCACGACTTCGAGGCCATGAGATCTTTTTTTTTTTCTTCAATACCACCAAAGGGTTTCTTTTAATTTAATTTTTCTCACTTGAAATTCAAAACTATTCAAATATATTTATCTATCTTTTTTAACACTTTGTATCTATTTGCTCTAGTTCAATCTATGCTCCCTGTAAACCATAAAATGTCTTTTGTCTGATTGATGCTATAAGTAAACTTACCCCCCTTCAAATAAATTATAACACATTTCACAGAGAGGGCACACTTCCAAGGCAGCTTAGTTTTGATCTGGATGACCACCAAAATCCAATGCATTGTTCCTTGGACCACACCAACCTAAATATAAATGATCTAAATCTGTGTTGAGCTATCCTGCTCACAAAAGGACAGGGAGAAACAATAAAAAAAATATATATTATTCCCGTGGCAGAGGCAATAAAAACATCATACAAAGACATTTGCATATTTTATGATTTATCACAATAAGCTCCATTATTATCTTTACTCAAACAAAAAATGTGAGGTAAATAAATAAGGAATAAAATGCTTTGAACACCCAACTCCAGATTGTCCAAATTTTGGCGGAACAGGATTCATTAAATTGTGATTGTAAGGTTTGTGTCCCTCCTCCCTCAGGACATGCTGCAGCACTACGACTTCAATAAGTTCCCGTCTCTTAAGATGAAGCTCATCGAGTCTGTGGATAAGATGTTAGCTACGAAGATCGCGGTTCTGATGACAATGATCCGGGAGGAGGAGTCAAAGCAGCCCCCTGCTATGGTGTCCGGCGGCGCCTTTGAGGGCTCCCAGGATGGACCTTTTGGACAAGGCTATGGCGAGGGCATTAGCGCCGGGGCCGACGCAGAGGACTGGATTGTCAGCCGTGAGAAGCACCGCTATGACGAGATCTTCTACATGCTGATGCCCATCAATGGCAAAATCACGGGCAACAATGCCAAGAAAGAGATGATGAACTCACATCTACCCAACACTGTGCTGGGAAAGATCTGGAAGCTAGCCGACTGTGACCAAGATGGTATGCTGGATGACGAGGAGTTTGCACTCGCGCAGCACCTAATGAAGATCAAACTGGAGGGCTACGAGCTGCCCTCCGATCTGCCTCTCCACCTGGTGCCCCCATCCCACCGCAAAAACCACACTGCAGATGCCATGTACAATCATAACGAGGACTAAATAAAGGGTGCCAAGCTAGCCACCGAAGAGACCAGCTAAGCTGAGAAAAAGTCATCATCTCTGCTGCCAATGTTCAGGAGAATCAATCGGCAAACCGACAGTCTTAAGAACTCATGGCCAAGATGATATTCAGCCCTCACTAACTCAACCGGTAATCATACATTAAACTAGTGGCCAGCAGACAAAGTCACTGTGGGAATCTTTGAATGTGCTTTTATTTTGGTGAGATTTTATATACAGTACATTTCAGTTGCTTTTAGGAACCAAAGAAGAATCACTTAGGATTTATATTTTACTAATTTTGCTTAAATTTGGGCCAATGGAAGAGCACAGCGCCTTTAGTTCAACTATTTTTTTTAGCAGATACATGGAGGATTTCCTCTTTCATAATATGCCTGAAATTCCACATCATCATTTCATGTAAACAATTAATTTAAGAAAAAGTCTTTACATGACAGGTTCCACTCCTTTTCACATCATGCGTCGGAGAGGGAAGGGATTTCTTACTTTTTTCTGAATGTGAC
Organism: Lophius piscatorius; assembly: GCA_009660295.1. NCBI lineage: Eukaryota > Metazoa > Chordata > Actinopteri > Lophiiformes > Lophiidae > Lophius > Lophius piscatorius. Next base: position 9,212 of record VRLP01003448.1, read on the forward strand.
ACATAACTAAAGAATCAGAGTCAGGACAAAATGTTTATGGGTCACCAGAGTTCAAAGGTGAAATTGTGTCTTGTTTGAACAGCACGCACTCAGGATGGAAATTGCTGCTCGCTCCTCTGCTACAGCTCAACGTTAACTCATCCTCCGGGATGGACCAAGTCCAGAAACATGTTCCAGTCAGTTTCCTCACATTGTAAACAGTCGCAGACAGGAGGTGACCCGGTGGCCTTTGACCCCTAACTGAATGCATCCTTCACTCCTTATGGGAAATATGGACAGAGCTTTATTTCTCTTATTTATTGAGCTGAAAAAGAATGAAAGGAATTGGATTGGTTAAAACAGCTTCTTATGTCCCACGTGTCAAACTCAATATCTAATTTCTATAATAACTGGCCCACTGGTTTACAGCACAAATACCACAGATACTAGAAATCCCAGCACTGTAAAATCTGGCACGCCATTCAAGAGCGCCAGCTCTCCTACCGCTCCTCTAATGTTAGATATCAGATATTAACACAGTCCCTTTAATGAACGTTCGGCTTTTCCTTAGAAGGGGTAAGATATGCAGTTTGGAAGGGCAGGTGAATGGGAAAAAAATAGTTGATATTGAATAATAAACATATTAGTAAGTCACACAGGCATATAAGTAAATAGAACGCAGGTTTTAATTAACTGGCGAATGTTTTCACCTTCTCCAGCTGTTCAGGGTGTTAGGGCTGCTGCGCTAAAAACAAGAAAACATTAAGTTGCTAACATTTAATGTGAAATTAAATTAATATTCATAACATGGGCTTTTTAAAGTTCCTTTTTGTTGAAATTGTTGATTAAAAAACAGATAGATTTTAGATATAGTTTTCTGGCTATTGTTGACACTTGTGAATAAAACCTTTTTTTTAGAAATGATTCCTTGAAAAACTGCTGATAGAGAGGGAGTTTTATCTGTAATTTGACTATTTTCTAACCCTTGGATTGTTCAGAATTCCATAAAATGAAAAAATTAAGAATTAATTGTCATAATACCTCAGATTAAACATGGCCAATTTGAGTGCTGTTCAGCTCTCAATGTGGATTCAGTTTTTAAATTCTTGCCCCCTCTGTCCTACACTGTCCCATGATAAAGGGAATTATACCAGTTTAAATGTAAACACAAAGTAAAAAAAATACACGGAACATAAGCGTCAAATCAATATTACAAAATTCGACTAAGACAACATCACACTCGGCTAATGCTGCTATGCCTATCAGTCCTTTAATACCTGCTCAAGCAGTTTAGATTTTATGGTATATATTGGTATAATTTCCAGCGATATTCATGTTTCAAACAAAGGATTACAGCTTCTCTAGCCTGTTCTTACTGACATCTTGACAAATGGCAGATTGTTTCAGATGTAGCTATAGCAAGCTATTATGGTTAGCTCATTGACTGAAAATGAAGTGTTCGGACACAGTTTATAACTGAAGTGTAAACCTATCCTATGAAAACATATATCCACTTATACTATAAGCGCAGGACCAAGCCACCAACTTAAGCCTAAACTCACTCTTAGACATGAAAGTAAGGCGGTAAGTTGGTTATCTGAACATGCTAATGTTGGCATCTTTGTTTGAGTACAAAAACACTGGTTGAATGCATTCCTTAAAGTTTTACTCCTAAGTTTTTGTTTTTGTTAATAAAGAAACAAACATAAAATATCATCATTTCTAACTTGTCTGTTATGAATATAGGAACAAATCCAAAGTCTGAATCGCCATATTACAGTTGCTGAGCTATTTGGGATGAGCGAGTATCTCATTATCAATTCAGGTAATTCATTTAAGTGTAATTGTATTCCTATTCTGATCAGGCCAACCTTAAATTGAAACCAGTCAGGGTAAACTACAAGTTGCGAACTTCAAAATGAGACTGGGTTATTCAAAAGGTTGTATATTTATTAGTTGTTTGATATGTATTTACAGAATAGCCTTAGAATTGAGCTCTAGATTTATTCTTTGACCACAAGAGCAAAAGAAAAACATCAGACGGCCATCTGTACTCTTTCTTGAGTACGGAATCGGACTTTTATTCGGATTATACTGTGCTTTTAAAATGTACAGTATGAACGGATATTTAAGCAAGACTTTTTGCAAACCTACAAGCTAGGATGGAAAACTGTAAGAGGGGAGGTTTAGGAGACAGTCAATCGTTTAGTCTTAAAACATTTCCATTTGCTTTCAAAGTGAATTAAAAGAGCAGCAGTAAATGTGCCTTAAAGTGTAAGAGGTTTTTTAGGGTTGTTTTTTTTTTGAATCCAGCTACTTAGTGTCAACAAGAAATCTAAATTGCTCAAAGTCAAGCATTGTTATTTATTCGGTTCAGTTCACACAGAATCTGAATCATATTTTTGCCTTGACTTATTTTTGACTCATTTAGGTTTAGCTCGTTGCAGTAGGGAGCAGTGTGTGCACAAGCGGTGTGTGTGAAGATTGTTATTTTACTCCTGCACATCCATGTTGACGTTTACACCTCTGTCTTGCCTCTGAAACTTCTTTCACATTCAGCCTGACTCAATGTCACAATTTTAAAGCTATGTTTGCACTTTTCCACCTCAGTACCTCTTCATTTCAGACCCTTTCACAAAGAAGCACATATCATTTTTTTAAAGTAGAGCTTGGTTAAATACTTTCACAGCATTGCATTCTCAGGTCAGTGTGCCTTAGTCAGATGTGTTTTGATGCCCTCTGGTCCTATGACAGGACTGTAATGCTCCTTGAGGATTCAGCAGCTGGCCTGGGTTCTATTCAGTTACTTTAATCAACAAACAAAAATTAAATACCTGTATAAAGACTTAAGTTCAACGTGATGAGCAGAACCTTTTCCGGTCTCTTTTTGCACTGCATTTCTCTTAAGGGAACATCTCTACGCTATTTAGTCCTCTTTGTTTTTGTTTTTGATTTTGATTTTTGAGGGCCATAAAATGCAAGATATTTGTGAATAAAGATCAACATAAAATCACTTGTCTGGTTGCCTAGACAGAATGTGAAACCTCAATTTTTAGTGCTTAAGATGCTTCTCACAGTAGGACTGTGTATTCAATTAAAAGCTCGGAATAAATCTTGATTTATAAGATTATAATGTATTTTCTTTCATTGTTCAAATGTTACTGGTTCTGCTTTAGTTATGAATTTAATCTGAGGATCTCATCTAGTTAAAATAAAATTTATCAATATATTTACTCAACGTGTTCTAGTTGTTGTGTTTTATTCACATTTTAGGAGAGCTTCAACTTTGGCTCATTACGGTTATAAAATAATATGTATCCACTGCATTTATACTCCTGCTACAGTTACTCCCTAGATTAAGACTTTTACTTGAAAGATTTACAATCATCTCATTAAATAGGATAAAATGCTGTCGTTTGATTATTGAGGTGTTTTGGAAGAAAGATGCATTATAATTTCACTATTATTGGTTGACAGATTCTGCGCACACTTTGATGACATTGGATTTTCTCAGATCTGTCTTTTGCCAGATTCAGTAAAATCACTTACTTGAGCCTGGAATCTGACTCAACATCGTATCAACATCCCACTTTTTCTATCAAAATTCAATGACAGAAACAAAAAAATATGAACCACCGCATAATCTTTTCCAGCTATGGTTGCCAGAGGTAAAGACTTGACAAATAACAGTGAGAACTGGATTTAGTTTTTTCGAATGTTATCCATATCCTTTTAAATCTGCTTATTACGATGTTATTAACCAATAAAATTATAATTTAATATTGATTTTGTGTCATTACTCAAATCTCTTACTCTCCGTATTCAAAAGTGCTGTGTGTCACCACACTGTAAAAATGCTCCACTTCAAATAAAAGTCTTCCATTCGAAAACACAATTAAATCAAGTAGGTTGGAATCAATAAGGCATAATTGGAGTATCGAAATTAAAAGTATTTATGATGACATGAATATACTCACTACACTTAAGGATGTTAGACACTAGTAATATTTTTCGGGTGAAACAGAGACAAGAGATGGGAAATATATATAATAATAGTATAATATATGTATATGGGCTATACGTATATCTTCAATTTAGAGAAACTCAGGTTCAGTTTGACTGGAGTTTTAAAGAGGAAAAAAACATCCTCAAAATTATAGAATCAAAACCTCAAGACAAAATATTAAAGTAGAGCTTCAACATAAATGACCTCCGTTGACAAAATTAAAAGGGGACTATTTGTTTGGCCAGAGTAGTTCCGCAGAGAGTAGTTCCGCTGAAAACAGTGGTGGTCGTTGCACAACCTCACGTTCCTCAGCGGCGCTGCAGTGGGGTTATGTTTTTGCAGGATGAAGGATAGACATCTTTCATTAATCATAATCTGACTGGAAACACACCCTTAACTCAGCTGTTATTTCTTAAAGAGTTTCCTATTCCCTCCACTCTCACGGTTTGTTTTTAACCCAAAATACAGGATTCAATTTCATATGTATGAGTCAGTGGGGATTATTTTTGCTGTTTGAGCTGTGTCTATCCAATATGTGAGGTCTTTTAAATATCTAGTAGCACTGTGAAGAAGGTAGTTCTTTCAGAGTTTAAAGGGACAAAAATAGAGACCTGGTGTTTTAAATGACCATTGCACTTTATCTTTACAATAATATTTCATACTTTAGCATTACAACAGACTCTATAAAACCATTTTAATACATTTTTAGTTTCATTTTAGACTATAGACCAGTCATTTTAATTTTTATAATGCAGCTGTGAGAGATGTTGAAAAAAGTCCTTTCTGGGTGAATTTTTGATGCTCAGATATCTGAGATTTGGGAGTCAACCTTACATGGTTTGCCACTGTCTTAACCAATAAAACACAGAGCGATTTCCATTTGAATAAAAATAATGGGGGATATTAAAAGAACCAAATTGAACAGATTTTGGAATTTTTTTTATTTTATCTTTCATGTTAGATATATATAAACGGTAAATGGATTGTACTTATAAAGCCCTTTTCTAGTCAGCTCAACCACTCAAAGCTTTACATTGTGAGCCAGCATTCACCCATTCACAGCATCATTCACACAACAATGGAACAGCCATTGGGAGCAACTTGGGGTTCAGTATCCTGCTCAAGGATACTTCAACATGTAGTCTGCAGAGACCAGGGATTGAACCACCGACCTTGGTGGACTCAACCATACCTTTTGTAAAAAAAAGCAAGCTGAAAATGAGTTCTTATGAGTTAAAAATCAATAATTTCCAAAGCATTTCATGGTTTGTGACCCAAAACTTTCATTCAGCTGACTGACATCTGACGTGTGTGTGAACTTTGAAGCCATTGGATTTACAGCATGAGCAGCTTCACTCACCTGACAGCAAGTGCAGGGGTCACACACACACATTTTTTTCTTGTGTACCAAAATGGGTTTAGACATCACCGTCAGATCGTTCAGACTGTGAGTTAGATCAGAAGTATTTTTTTACAGCATATCTCTGGAGGGGACACAAGTGGAAGGTAAGAATAATTTACCATGTTTGTTTTTATTCAGTTCATTGTATCTTTAGGTAGTACTTAAAAGCTTCTCTGCCACTTTGTTTGCTCTTTCTGATTGTGTCTATAGCTTTAGTTTAGAGATCTGTGACTGTCTTTCTGCAGTGTTTGTACTGATGGAGGGTATGTAATCTCCAGTCTATTGTGGTCCTGTGTGATTCTGCATCTCTTGTGTTCTGTATGTGATGTATGTGTAAATAATATGTTTCCTTTAGATGTGATGATGTGTGAGCAAATGTAATAGGCATGGAGATACAAAAATTGAGCTATCACAATCCATTTATCAGCTGACTTACTGCTGACTACTTATTAGATTCAGGACAACGTTCACAGAAAAAAAGAACAAGAGATTATTCCTTTAAAATAATAATAATAATAATAATAATAATAATTGTAATCATTATAAAAAATGTCACCTTGATGCAGAAGATTCATGAACCTGCTCCAATCCTCCACCACCACCTCCTACCACCACTGTGGCATCTTGATTAAAACTTAATAACAGACTCAAAATAGTTGGTTATTCAAAATGTAAATAGTAGAGTATAATATTTTCCTAGTAAATTGGTGTAAAATAAATACTTGGGAATAATTAGCTTGCACTCTGTCTCTCTCTCTCTCACACACAAACGCACTCACACACTTGCACTGGATTAGGGCAGTTGAGGAATTTTTACAGTCTGATTTGCTGAATACTCCTGTCAGCAAAAAGAAAATATAAAATCTTCCCCACCTTTTACTTTTAACGGTTGCCTGGATGACAGTGAATCACTGACAAAGCTGCTGACACCACATGTGCAGTCAGAGTTTATTATGCATCTTTAGACTCTGATGATCCATGAGTTTTCTGATCCAAGGCAGCAAGTTGACATTTTATCTTCATAGTTGATGTGATCAGCAGTTTTAACAAGTTGGTCGACTGCGTCGGAGCATCTAAAAGACAACAGGTCTTGATGGGCACTCCTGATCTGTAGAAGTTAGTCCCTACCAAAGCGGTCTAAGGAGGACAACTGGTGAACCAGAGGCATGGTCATGGTCGCCTAAGTCTGTGATGTTGATGGGGATCAAAGGCCGTCTGATCCTACAGCAGAGCTACTGTATTATAGACTGCTGCTGATAGGAAGGTGACAAAACACACAGTGCATTGCTTAGCTTTTTTTGTAGCAAAAAGAGAACCAATATATACAATATAAAATAGGTAGTTTTAATGATATGACTCATCACTGCATATAATATCTGACACAGAAATTACCTTTTTTATCCCAAAAGAATAATACTTTTATATTGTCTGATTCAATATTCATCATTATTATTTTTATTATTACTATTATTATTATTATTATTATAGTTTTTATTATTATTATGATGTTTTGTTTTAATGAAACATAACATGCAATATGGATAATGTTACCATCCACAACCTGTGTGTTCTTTTACCACACTGCAGAAATACAGGTGCCCTGTGGTTGGCTGGATGTTTGGTGTACAAAGTTCATGACTTTGATTCCAGATAGTGTATTTTAGTTGCTGGTGTACGTTATGTTTTACTTTTACACACACCCAAAGAAATACTGTCTAGAAATGTATTTGTTTATATGATCACATTTCAGGGTCAGCAACCCAGACCTATAAACATATTCATTTTTTACAATTTGAAACCCTCATCACTTCTTTCAAGACTCTCAGTGCAACAGAAGTCGATGTGGATGAAGGTGTGGATCACTTTTCATTAGATTCACATAAAATACTTTGAATATTCTTCTCTTTAAAATTTAATTAAACTCAATGCCATCTAAGCTGAACTTAGAAACTTACACTTGAAAACTGGACAAGCAGTGAATGACAAGACAAAAAAACACTTAATTATTGTAACTTAAGTGTATCAGGAGTCTCTATTATTATTAGCACTTCATCTCTGTTGACAGAGGGCTCTGATTGATTGACTGTCATGTCTTTAAGCAAAAATCAAAAAGAAATTAGGACTCTATGATCAATTAATTTGACACAGAGACAGAAAATACTTAAAAAGTCATTTAAAAATGTGTCCTTCCAAAAAATCAGGATGGAAGGAGACGAGGATGGAGCGGGCCGAGTCAGAGTGCTCCAGCAGCAGAGGATGGCAGTCCAGAAGAAAACCTTCACCAAGTGGATGAACAGTGTCTTCCTCAAGAATGGGGTGAGACAGTGAGACACATGAGAAGACAAGGTTTGACTCGTGTTGCAGGAAAACAGCTTCTGTTAAAAAAACAAAACAGGACAAAATAATGGCAGGTTATACAAAAAGTGTCAGGAATACTCAGTGACAATTTTTTTTTCTTTTTCCTGTGTGGTCTGAAAAGTTTTTAAAATTTGATAACTTGAGTTTTAGGCCTTATAAAGTCTAAAATAATTTCATTTATGATGTACGAGGTCTTATTTATGTTTTCGGGAGGTCTGAAATACTGCATGTTTACCTTAATTCAACCAACAATGGTCATTTGAGTGCTTCTGTCAAACTTTAAATGTGTTCTTCTTTACAACATACACTTAGAAAACAACGGTGTACACAAGTCTTCGAATAAATAAACCTTTAATTTCCTCACCAAGAACACACCAAGAAAAAAAACAATGGAAAAAATGATTCTTTTGGATATTTTATCTCTTTGGGACATTTATTGATTTAATTTCTAAGACACTCTAAATTTACCATGAAATGACAAATCAAGCATTTTCTTAAGCATGTTCTTAAACAGTTTAAAAAAACAGATTTATAGAATAATTTCATAAAGAGATATTGTATGTGAAGGAAAATAGTCAATTTTAATTATATTAGTCGACCTTTTAGTAAAGCAATCTTTTAGAAATTGATTTGACCCATCTTTGGCTGTATCAAGTTAGGTAATTCTGTTTAGTAAGTCTTCACATGCTTTAATATGCCAAAACAAAAAACAGAAAAAGAATTACTTATCAAATAGAATTTTCTCAATAACCATTGTTAATGTCTACACTTTAGTGGCCCCTTTGACCAGTAGTGTCCCCCAGGGTTCCATCCGTGGCCCCTTACCATTTTGCATTTACAAGCTGACGCTGGGTCATATGATAAACAGGGTCAGTCAAGTGGACCATTTTTCAATAAGAATAGTGACCTGAAATGGGCTCAACAGTTGAGAAGGCCATCAAAGGGTTAAAAGGCTAATTTCAGAGATGATCCGGAAAAAAAAAGAGTCCATTTGCACCATAAAGATCAGACAAGCAGAGAAATGCTGAGTCAATGTTCTCTGGATGAACCGTGTTTACAGTAATAATACAAGTACTATTGAAGTACCTGCATGATCTGGATTCAGTAACAAACACATGCAGACAGATAAACAGAGAGACAGATAGACAATGTGGAAACACAGCAGGCCTGAACACACTGTTCTATCATTCTCACTATTTATATTTGACATTTTCAAGGTGCAGCATTCAAGGACTCTGACAGTGTGTTTTGGGTATTGCGTTATCAGTGCACTCACACACACACACACACACACACACACACGCACACACACACACACACACACACACACACACACACACACACACACACATTTAACACTGTTGATTTCTTGCTCCCAGATTAATGACACATGTTTCAGAATATAAGCATTATTGCTGCTCTGGCTCCTGGCCTGTAGTCATCAGATTCTGTCGTTTTGAGGAGCTCTGAGTTTGATTTCATGTGTTTTCTCTGATAACTGGGTGCCAGTGCTGGCTGAACACCGAGGCCTGCTTTTAATCTTCATTCCCAGAATTCCTTTGGGATTTGTGCAGGGAGGGTAGGGAAATGTATATTTCTCACTCTGCCGCTGTTCCCATCCACTCATTTGATCTGCTTATCCTGCAAAAGTTCATTTCAATCGTATATTTCCAGAATCTCTATGATGGCAGGTCATATATCAATATCTTTACATTTGTACGTATATTAGGTGTTGTATCGCTGTTCACTGCTATATGACAGTGGTAGTAATTGTAGCTTTAGGAAGAATCTGTATCAAGCATTGTAGAACATATTCCAAATACCAAGTAGGCCCAAATGAAAAACCAAAAATTTGAGCATTGAGGTTGTTTTAGAATTTTTTTAGAATATATAGATTTATAGGAAGCCATGGTGTGGCCCTTTGCTGCCGGAGACGTTCTTACAAGGGATCCAGATTTAGAAAAAAACACTTGTGAGTCTAACGGAGGACCAACCTTCCTCTTCACTTGCAGGAATAAACTGCTCTTAGCTTTAAGATGTTACCTGACCTATAGATAGCCAGGATGTCCTGATCCGGACTGCACGGAGACGTTATGTAACGTCTCTGTAGTCGAAGAAGTACTCCACCCACAGAATGATATCAAGGAAATGTATGTTTTATCAGTGACTTTCCTGTCGGTGACAAAGCTGTAAACATTAATATCCTATCTTAAGAGTTTGATTCATTTCTCACTCTTTATTTATAGCACTCAGATAGTTCAGTATGCAGAAGGTGTCTGCAAATACATCATAAAATAGCACTGTCCTGGACTCATGTTATTATTAAAAGTATATATTCACATTCTTACACATTAAGACAATTGTTTCACCCACGTGACTCGTCCCTTCTGTTAGTGAATATTAAAAACTAACTCTGAGTTAGTGAACCACGTGAGTATTAGGTGTAAATTGAAAGCCAACATGCTGGATTAGAGATCAGATGTTCACGATATGAACTAAAGTGGGTGATGTGTCCCTCATTCTGTCCTGCAGGAGAACGTGGAGTTGACTGACGTTTACACAGAGCTGAAGACTGGAGTGGCTCTGATTCGTCTGCTGGAGCTCATTTCTAGAGAAAAACTTCCTCCACCCAGCCGCCGCAAACTCAGAGTCCACTGTCTGGAGAACAACAGCATCAGCATCAACTTTCTCAAAACCAAGGTGACTCACCTATCTCTGTCATTTAGTCTTGAAACCAATCCAAAGTCTTTCTCTGTTCACATGCAAGTGATTCTCAACAGTTAAATTAAACTTAAATAGAACACATTGTTGTGTCAACTTGAATCAGCAGCTTTTTCTAGAAAGTGAATGAAATACAACTAAAAAATACACTTCACTAATCCACACTATTTCACACAGAGGCTGAATTCAAACTACTCTTAAAAGCTGCACCAGGATTAGTGTAACTGTAGCATTCACATTCTGCTGCTCTTTAATTTTATCAATTTATACACATTTAAAGTAGTAATGCAGGATTATTTAGACAAATTTCAGCCACTATTGATAGATAAAAATATGTTTTAACACCTTAATTAACATGCTCTTATTTTGAAGGCTTTGTAACTGATACATAGTATAAATATATATACATGTATATCACATATACATTTATGTTTATCTATCTATGTATATATATTTGTCTAAACATGTCTATAAGATGTCCTTCATCTTGTCCTTCAAGATCATACAGTATGTCTTATATGTTATCACTTTTATAAAGTCTGTCTGTTTGAGCTGTTTGCTGATCGCTCCATCCATCCATCCATCCATCCATCTATCCATCACAAAAAAAGCTTTTAGTTGGTATAGTTACACTGATCAGCCAATTAACTTTGATTAAAAAAAAGTTCATGGAAATGTTTAGACGGAAACATCCATTTTTAAAATGTAGAATTATGACCAAATAATTATTAATTTATTGAAAATCTAGATTAGACTAGATTAGACTTTAGTGGTGTTTTTCATGCGCTGTCTTTCGCCAGCAGCTCAATAAACTACTGTATATAAGCACACTGTCGGGTGATCAGCAGCTTAAACTCAAAACAAAGCAATTGCTGTGTCTCCTGTCAGATTCGGGTGGATCTGATTGGTCCAGAGAATGTGGTGGATGGGGACCGGACGCTGATCCTGGGTCTGCTGTGGATCATCATCCTCAGGTTCCAGATTGGGCCCATCAACCTGGATGAGGTAAACCCACATAGTCCTCGTTGTGGAGCTCTTTTCTGTGCTAGCATATAAGGGGCCTGAAAACACAAACATTTGAAACAGAGCTCCTGAGTGTAATCTTTGGAAAACTCCACCAATACCGTTAAGTTTTAACTGGCAAAAGGCAATTCTTGTTAAATGTGATGTAAGGCTCCACTTCAAGAAGGGTCAATTGATTTTCAGCTTAAAAGACAGGTTTAAACAACAAGTACAATAGTGAACTATGTGGTTCTATTTGAGGCTGCAGACCGCAGAGTTTTCCATCTTTTGCAGTTCCATGTGCACCACGATTGTTTTCACAATGTTTAATATGAATTTGAAAATTAAGTAATACAGTTGCCATGTAAACAGTGCCTGAATTGGCCATAATGTGAACGGTGGTTTATCAGCCAGTGATGAACTAACCACCTGTTCACGCTGTAACCCCGCCTCCTGCCCCATGAATATGCTCAACCCCCGACAACCCTGTAAAGTTTAAGCATTTATAGAGAATGGATGTAATGATGAATGAGTGAGATCAATTTAAATCTAAAATACCTTCTCATCTCATGTTGTAACTAAGTATCATTTGATCTTCTCATCTTCTCATCAGGCAGGGGGGGGGACTAGTGGGGCTCATCATTCGGCGAAGGAGGCTCTCTTGATCTGGTGTCAGAGGAAAACGTTAGGTTATGCTGGCGTCGACGTACAAGACTTCTCATCCAGCTGGAGGAATGGACTTGCCTTCAATGCCCTCATCCATGCACATCGGTAACACACATGCACTTGCACATACACACACGTACACAAGCACACTCACACAGACACAAAAATAAAAATCCATCCATCTATCTGCCTACCTACCTATCTCCAGGCCGGACCTTTTTGAATACCGCCATCTCCATGGCGATGACCCCCGTGGTAACCTGGGCCAAGCCTTCTCTGTGGCGGAACGGGAGTTAGGCATCATGCAGCTGCTGGAGGTGGAGGACATGGTGGTCCCTCATCCAGATGAGAAGTCAATCATGACCTACGTGTCCCTGTACTACCACTACTTCTCCAAGATGAAGCAGGGGCAGACCATCCAGAAGAGACTCGCTAAGGTGTGAACCAACACCAGGGGGCAGCACCGATCCTCTACAACGCATACATTACAGATTATATTATTTATCGTACAGATTACATTTACTGACTTTACAGACACTAAAGTACGACAAACTATATAAGTTTTTGTTTCTAGTTGTGGAAAATCTATTGGTATATTTACTCAAGCAGTACTCAAGAAGGATTATAACGTATGTGTATTTTACTTACCGACTTATTGACAGCCAGTACTTCAGAAGAACATAAGCCTTTATTTGCTGAAAGAAGACGCCATCAACTGACATTACATCAGTGTTTCTGGACCTTTTTGGTTTTTGAGTTTTTGCAACATATCGTTTCTTAACTTCGCTTGTTGTGGATCTCAATAACATTGTGTGGCCCTGTGGACCTTTATTTGCTGACACTGACACTACACCGGTGACTGAGTTGGTACTCACCAATATTGAGTACCAGCATTTCTTATTAAATAACCCTTACTGGGCACCACCGCCTCTTTGTGAGTCAAGAAATCCACCCCTAAACATCTTAACAACTGGGAATCTCCTCTAGGATGTAGATTGATTTTTGAGAACTAGGTTGCATTTCAGATGACATAACAGATACCTAGTTTAACACTAACAAAACAGTCCTAACTAGAAGAGCTCATGCCATTACCAACGCCCAACAGCCCTTTTTAATTTAATTAAACCCTAATCTCTATCTCAGGAAGACATGAGCACCCTTTTAATGACTTCCCCATGGTTTTTTTTGTAACATTAAAGAAAGTGAAAAAAAATAATGTTTAACGATTCCATACAGATTTACTATGAAACACAGTGTATTGCTCCTTTGCTACACTATTCCACCGGCATATGCCTAACTGATCAAATTCCTGTCTCTATCTTGCAATTTAAAAAAAAATAGTTCATCCATATCCACTCAAAAAAAATGTAAGGGATTCCTCCCGGCTACATTTCAGATCTTGAACTTTTTCCACATTTTCTTGAGTACAGTTGTTGACTCAGTACTTTTACCAGTCTTTTACTACACAAGTAACTCAAGTACCAGAGTATTTTATAACACAAGGTGACAGTCATGTGGTACACATATTAAGGCTACTTCTACTCAATGTGTTATGTAGTGGACACTGCTCTCCTGAGGCTGAGCGCAGAGACAAAGAACTCTTCCACCTCCTGCTGGCGGCTTTAAGAACTGCAGCAGCTTCATTTCTGCCTGTTATAAACATTCAAGGTGACCGCTCATAAACTTTACTGCCATTTCATTCACTCAACCGTTGTGACTTTCTCTGATTCGTTAGCAGCTTCCAACTCCTGTCTGGCACGTAGGATGGATTACTGCTGGATTAATGTCAGGACAGCGCTGCAGCACGGAACTCACAACACCATTCATTCTGTGCCATTAATTCACAGCAGTAGCAGAATAGAAATTGCTTCTGTCCAAGAACAGTGTTATATGGGGTGCAATAGAAGATTCATGGCATTGCTGAGGTTTTATGTTTGTCAATTACGGGGCTTCCCATCCTATTTTTATCTATGGTGGGCTGTAGGCGGGACTACAGACGCTAAGCTAATTAGATCAGATAACACATTCAGACATTCACAGACCTGACTTCCACTGAACTGAACTCTGCACACATACTGAAGCTGCACACCTTTACCTGCTGTCTGTACCCGCTCTGAGAAACAGGACAATGGCTATGACAGGACGGAGGATCTGATACAGTCAAACCTACTCTACTCCTACTACTAAAGATTTCATGATATTTTAAGGGCATTTGATGAGATTTATTTAAAGTATTTGTTGCTTTCCTTAGTTTCTCTCTTGGGTTGCTAAGCCTGCGTATCAGTGTTTGGTTTGAGGGATGCATTGCATAAATATGAAAATGTTTTTTCAATAACCTTTGAGAAATGTGACACATTGTGCTTTCAGCTTCAGAATGACTCAGATTTCATTGTTGCTTGATAGTTCAGGCTTATCAGAATTTCAGTTGGCAGCCTCTCAGTGCTTCAACAGTGCTCCGGTCTCATGCACATGTTTGCTGAAGTTGTGTCGAAACCTACCCCCAAAATGTTTCCTATGCTATATTTTGTAGAAGTTGATATGTCATCATATTTTGTTGGGCTTCATGTTGAAATTGGGATGTAATGAAGCACTCGGATATTTCAGCTGTGTGAATCACTGCAGAAGCTAAAACCAGACAATCCTGTGTGTGACGAACAGTAAATCTTAAAAGATACTATCATGTGATCAGTGATTTCATTCATATTGATCAATACTAGCAGCTAAAGGGAAAAAAATCTTGTTATGTTATGACTGATTAAATACTGTTTCATTGATGAAGGGCATTAGTTTCATAAATATATTCATCCACTGATATGACAGTTGGAGATGTTTATGATCATGTAATAGATGAACTGACTGGTCCAGTGAGTCACAGGCTTACTTGCACCAAGGTTCAAGTGCATCCGGCTTATGTTGGATCATACCAAGCAGCATACTACGCCGGATGTCATGCGGAACTCCTGGTGTATCCATCTATGTTATGAGAATTAAGATCTTCTAAGAGGCTTGAAATACTTAAGCTGGTGTGCCTCAGGTTGGGCCCCCAGCGGGATGCACATATGTGTTCTATATTCACGTGTATGAGGCGTGTTTTATGTTTTTACAAGGAATTTTGAAGCATTTGCTGCATTGTTGTTGCATTTGCATGTTTAAATGAGTGTTTTTTGGTGTTGTAGGAATGTTTAGTCGGGCATGATCTTATTTGAAACAGGAGCTGCATGTGGTGTTTCCAAACATACGGATCCCCTAAATATCAGATGAACCACTTGTGTCTGTGTTAGCTGTGTCACATGTTGTATGTTTAATGTGCAGCCAAGGGGTCATAGCTCTGTGATTAAAATTATATTTCAATTGGTAAGAAACGTTTTGCACAGGTGTTTCACGATTTAAAGGTGTAGTTGTGTATAATAGGGTCAGCAGTATGTTGGCTGGAGGAAGTCTCAGTAGTCTGTTTGTGAAGAGGCACTACAGGAGACAACTGTCCACCAGCTCCCTTCACAAGGTTTGTTAAGAGTCGTTGCTGCATCATGTCCTGTTAATTAGTGAATTTGTTAAGTCGCTCATGTTTATTTGTTAGTTAGATAATACATTCTCCATAACCTATAAAAATGTAATGTGAGGTCCACTAAGGGGTCATTTTGGAGCCATTATTGTTTTTTTAGTATGCTATTCCATGATGGACTTCCCAGAGTAATGCCGATAATTTGATTAATATTATGTTCAAACAGGCTAAAAATTTGTTTTAATTTATAGTGCAAAGAAATTCCAGAAAACTCGCTCTCAGACTGTATCATTCTTTTTTATACGATTCTAAAATTTAAAGTTGAGACGTTTCTATTAGTCCGCCATTTGTGTGTGTGAGGCTGTGTAAGTTCAAGTCAAAGATTAACAAATGTATTGCCTCTAAGTTGTTAGGATTTGCCTTTCCATTGTATTATATGATTATGAATTAGATATTTTGTTTTTCTATAAAAAAAAATGAAGGCTTGTTCACAGGCCTACTTTTTGTAACTTAATGTGACAAAGCACCATCAAAAACCGTGACCTTGTTAATTTATATCCATGTATTAAAGTGATTTGTGCAATATTAGAGTGCACACTGTAGAATACTTTGGAATTATCCTCATTGTACAACAAACATTCTTTTCAGATTGTTGGACTGCTCATGGACCTGGACCACCTGAAGGCCCAGTATGAGAGACTGGTCTCAGATCTGCTTCACTGGATCAAAACCAAGGTAAGTAAATCATTTTTAAAAAAGCAATCAGATAAAAGAAAGAGGGAAAGTTTGTCAGAACTTCATGATGGACTAATTTTTTGTTGTCTGACTGTTTTGAAGGTGGTGCAGCTAAATGACAGACACTTTCCAAACTCTCTGAGAGAGATGCAGAAACTGATGATATATTTTAAAACCTATAGAACGGTGGAGAAACCTCCCAAATATCAAGTAAGACTACATACGAACAACGAATGAAGAATGTCCAGCTCCTAGGCCTTCACATCAAGCCACTGTCAAATATATATACCCTGATATAACACATGTATATATATGTAAATATATATAGTTATACATGTATATCTATGTACAGTATATTTGTGTATTTATATATATATATATCTGTCTTTAGGAGCGTGGGGTGATTGAAGCTCATCTGTTCAGTCTGAAAACTCAGCTGGCTGCTAATAACCAATGGGCTTACAATCCTCCAGAAGGTATTTATCACATGTAATACATACAATTTGATAAACACTTGCAGTCGTGACATGCAAAATCACATGCAGACACATTAGGGTTTTTTTGGTAATATTTCTGCTTTTTTATTGCTTATAAAGCAATTAAGTTATTTGATTGATTTGATTTGATCCGGTGTTATTGTGTTTTGTGTATCTGTAGGTAAAACCCTGAACGACATTGAGAGGAGTTGGGTTTTGTTGGAGAGAGCTGAACATGAGCGAGAGCGAGCCCTGCAAGAGGCGCTGCTCTGTCTGGAGAACCTGGAACAACTCGCCCAGAAGTTTGGAAAGAAGGTAAGTACATCCGTCCTAAAACAGTCAAAT
The DNA here is from genome assembly GCA_009660295.1 of Lophius piscatorius. NCBI lineage: Eukaryota > Metazoa > Chordata > Actinopteri > Lophiiformes > Lophiidae > Lophius > Lophius piscatorius. The sequence goes on from VRLP01003448.1 coordinate 26,404, forward strand.
ATGCTTATTCACTATTCTACACCTAAACAAATATAATCACTATATTTTATGCCCCCCCCCAACGGGGATTATGCGACTTACCCTCAGTTTGTCCGTATGTATGCTGGACAGACTTCAATCAATTCGCTGATCTGTAGAGGCCCTGAAAGTGTGCATCTCATGCTCACTCTTCTCCATTTGCTTATATTTTATGTTTTTCAGCACATTTGAATGATTTTCATTTAATATTGCTCACATTTATCTCTAAAATGTTCGATCCACATCTGTAAATTAAATTTTTCCATCAACTGGTACTCTTGTGTCTTCAGGCACAAATTTTCAAATTTATGTCTAATACATTACAGATTTCTTTTTAATTTCATTAGTTTTAATTTTTTGGATTGTCTGTTTTGGGGATCCTGGCTTGACAGTCGTCAAACATTTATACAACGTTAAGTAAATGTAGACGAACATCTACATTTTGCTGTGAAGAAATCTCATTTAAACCTGTGAAGACTAAACCTGAGCTAAGGAAGCTGAACGTTTGCCAAATTCAGGAAAACGCAGTTAGTTGTTTCTCAGGCAGCGCTGAGGGAGGGGTATCTGGAGGACACACTACGGTTGATCCGAAGCGAGGACATCCGAAGTCTCTCCATGCTGGAGGAGGCTCAAGCAGCTGGTCGGCGTCTGGAGGCCCTTGTTACCGATGTTCTCTCTGGAGAGCAACGCTTCACTGCTCTTGGGGACATGGCCAAAACCATTGAGAGAGGAAACTACCACAGCAAGGAGCAGATAATCAGGAGGTGAGAGAAGACGCCATTCCACCGTTTTAAAGTTGAATATTGTTGCCGAGCTGAAAGAATGAAGCTGTATGACTGAATAAGACTTAAGAGGTTAAGAGTTGCAGGCTATAACTAAGATCGAGCTGAGCTTTAGTCAGGCACTGCTAATTAGGATGAGCAGAAGACTGAAGTTCATGAAAAGTTATTTCTAATGTTCCAATATTTGAGACTTAAAAATAAAGTCATGTTGTGCAGCAGATTTTCACTTGATGATGACACCCCTGCTGGACTCGTTCACTAGAGCTGACATTTGGTGTTAAGATAATGATGGTGGTCATCTCTTTAGACTCCTAAACAAAATTATATCAAACATATTTATGTATTACAACTGCAGCTACTAAAAGGAAACTTCCTTTACATCAGAGAGTGATTGCTCACTACTGCTTACCCGTGTATATCATATATAAATATATATATATATATATATATATATATATAAATATGTGTTTGTGTTTTTAAGAGAGGAGAGCATCAGTCATCAATGGAAGAACCTGGTGCAGAAGCTGCAAGAGCAGAGGGGGCAGCTGGGAAATGTAATTGAAAGTCTGAGCATCCTGAGAGACATCGATCTCGTCTGCCAGGACTGGATTGAGCTACAAGTGAGCGAGCGTACACTGAAAATCTGATATGACATTCGGTGATTGGGGGGAATATGTAGTAGAGTTTATTCCCCTTGTCTTGGAAAGAAAGGTGTTACTAAGATACTAGAATGATGCATTTATTTCACCAGACCAACTATGTCATGATGCAAACCAATTCAAAATACAGGTCTCAACTACTGTTGGGTCCTCCTCTAACATATACTTCCATCCCTTTATTTAACCCCTATACATCCATCCCTTTCCCTTTTTTCCAGTCCCAGGCCAGTTCCTCTGAACTGGGCAAACAGCTGGTTGATGTGGAGGCTCTTCTTCAGAAGCAGGATCTGCTTGAGGCTCAAATTTCAGCTCATGGTGAAAGAATCATCGCAATAAGCAGCACAGCGCTGAAGGTTTTCATTTTATCAAATTCTTTTTAATTTTGTTTCATTTTTTAACCTGTCCTATCCAGCTGCCTCAGGACATCAACATTAAAATCACCCTTTTCTGTGTGCGCGTGTATGTGTATGTGTATGTGTGTGTCTGTGTCGGTGTGTGTGGGTGAAAAAGAATGTGGTTTTCATTTAGGCTTTAACAGAATATTAATGCTAATGCTTACACGCACTCACTGTCTTTCAGAGGAAAATAATTATCCCATGACATAATATTTATCCTGAAATAGACCATTCTGCATAATGAGTATAGTTACTCCTTTTACTTAAGTTTCAGAGTACTTGTCTCTTCTGTATTTCTCTCAGGTGAAAGTGAGGGATGGTCAGCAGATTCAGAGCAGAGTCAGAGTGATGGACACTCAATACAAATCCCTGATGTCCCTGAGCAGCAACAGGTTGGCACCATCTTTGGTAGAGGCTGATTGATCATCCACACACCCACATATGTGAATCTTCTCGATCCACTTCTGTTCTCCTCTCCTCTCCTCTCCTCTCCTCTCCTCCCCTCTCGTCTCCTCTCCTCAGGAGGAGACAGCTAGAGACTCAGCTGAGGTTGTTTGAGTTTTTCTATGACTGTGAGGAGTTGGAGGCTTGGCAGTATGAACGCTGGGTGATGCTGCAGACAGCCGCACTCGGTCGAGACCTCGTCCACATCCAACTGACCCAAAACAAACACAGGGTTGGTCACATGACTACATAAACACCTACCTTCATCATCAGTATCAGGACTAACATTAGCGATCAAATGTTTATATAATTATATATCTCTCAGTTAAAGAATGGAGTTTTTTTGTATACAAGCAACATATTGTTTCATGATAAAACTAGCTGGGCCTTATTTATATGTATACATATATATGAAGTTAGAATAACATTGTTAATCTCATTACATGGCACATGTCAGTGGGTGGGATATAATAATACGCAATTAAACATTTTCTCCTTGTTGATGAATGGGAATATATATAAAATATATATATATATATATATATAAAATATATATATAAAATATATATATACATTTTAATCGTTGTTGTGTCTATAACGTCACTATTTTTATCTATTAAAATAAATAAATAGAATAAGATATTAGAGAATGATATTAATTTTATTAATTAATCTGATTTTCATTCTGTCAGGTTTTGGAAGCTGAGCTTCAGGCCCAAGAGTCTCTGTACCAGGGTGTTCTGGCACGAGGTCAGGAACTGCTTTCCAAACAGAGTCAACGCAACCAGCGATTGATACAGAAGTGGATCCATACCCTGAAGAAACAGTGGAGCCACCTGACTGATGATGTGCTGGAACGCCGCAGCAGACTGGAAGCTGCTGCAACCATAAAACAGGTAGACCACTGAACCATATAAAAGAGGAAAAATGTGCTTTGCTTTCTATAAACTAAGCCATGAATTGTGTTTCATCTGATATTTATTTAATGTTTATGTGTATAGAGAGAAATGAAGCTTGATCACACAAGCCAAAATACTAATTATGAACTTGACTACCGGTCTTTTAATATAGTATATGTTGTATTTTTCCTTTTAGCATAGTAAACAATACAACGTTGTTGTAGGGAAGCGTTTTCAAGGCATTGCAAACATATTCATTTAAAATAAAAATAAAAATACTATGATGTTATAACTGTTTCATCAATCTTTGTATTGTTCAGCATGTGCTGTTGTGTTCTGCTGTCCATTTAGACCCCAATCATACCTACAAACTGGATTTTATGGTGACTCTGAGTGTAAAGGTAACTACCTTCCCTCGGTTCAGTACTTTGCAGATGTGACAGAGGCCAACTTCTGGTTGGGTGACAGGAAGCCACTGCTTACCAGTGAGGATCATGGGAAGGATGAGTCCTGCACAGCGCCTTTGCTGCAGCGCCATCAGCGTTTGGAGAGGGAGTTGGCAGCGTACTCTGCAGAAATAAAGAGACTTTGGGAGCAGGCGAGGAGTGCAGCACAGTTGACTGCTCTGACTGTGAGTATAGCCTGTTGCAAGTGTGTAGGTGCACATATAAATAACGCACATATAAACACATGTAAAAGCAAAAGAAATTCACACTAAATTCAGTGTTTTCCACTGATTGATAGTGTGTCTGTGGTGTATGGAGACTGACAGGAGTTGCTGGTTACATTTTTCAATGCAAAATATTGGCTCAAATACAATAATTACCTTATTTCTTATGTGTGGTTTTGTATTTCAACATGTACACTCATTCTCCACTTTACTTACGCACTGCTTTTCCCTTCTGTTCTCTCTCTACACAAACACGTCTACATATCTGGCTTTGACTGCATAACCTACCCTGCAGATTGGTGATGTTCTCTTGCTTTGACAAAATAATAAATGTTGACTTGCAAAAACTGACACAAAATATACTTTGTTCACCATAATATACCTGGGTGGGCGTCAAAGAAAAGCTCAAGTGTGTGAACGTATGCTGTTTCTTTAAAAGAGAGAGCAAGAGAGGAGTACGCAGCTTAAAAAGGGCAAATCATATATTAATGAATGCATTGGATACATTCTTATCTGTATTATATTGTAATTAGCCAGAACCCTACTATATCTGTATCTATATTATATTTCAATTAGCCAGAACCCTACTATATCTGTATCTATATTATATTTTAATTAGCCAGAACACTACTATAACTGTATCTGTAGTATATTCTAATTAGCCAGAACCCTACCATATCTGTATCTGTATTATATTTGAATATGCCAGAACACTACTATATCTGTATTTGTATTCAAGGAGTGAATTGTAATGCAACACTAGCTCTTAAGTGGAGTTCTAGCTGCAATGTCAATATTACAAACAATGACAAAGAGAGACAAATCACATCATATTTCATGGTTAGGATTTCCTTAGTTTATAAATGTGCTTATGGAACTTCATTGACCCTTTAATGTCCTCAACCAGAAAAAGAAAATATTGAAAAATATTTATTTCCATATTTTATTTATTATAAAAATAATAAATAAAAATATACGTTGTAAAATAATTGGATCGGCAAACACTTTACATTTTCACTTAAAAACGACTTTCTTTCAGATAACAAATCCATCAATTGATTAATCACTATATTGCTAGCTTTTATGTATTTTCCTTTATACTCTACTGTTTCTTTCATATTTAGATTAATTTTTACATTTAAAGCATAATCCGTTTCATTTTTCATTGATATATCTGTTTTACATTTGTAATTCTTGACTTTTTTTGCTCTTCTCTTACTATATCTATAAAAATTGTTGACTGATTATAAGCTGATTCCGATTCTAAGATATATTTGCAGCCTCTGGGTTTCCTGCATCCATTTTCATGGGTTTCTCCCCCTGCTGCTGCATTACAAGTCGGAACAAGACTAGAAATCAACCTGAGAGAAACACTGCTTTTCATCCTCTTCTGCAGGCAGAGCCTCAGCAGAGTAAGATGGTTCAGTACAGTGAGTCCTCAGGAGAGGAGGAGGAGGAGGGATCAGGGATAGTTTCATCAGCACCACCTAGTGCCAGAAGTGTGAGCATCTCCCGGAGCTCCACGTCTGAGAGTGAGGAAAGCAAAGCCAAGGTCCGCTTCAGATACAGCAGAGGTACTGGAGTTCTAACATGTAACAATTGATGGGTGATATTACATGTCGTCAAATGATGGACAAAGTTTAATATCTGAACAAAGAGATTGTCCAAAGAAGTTTGTTTTGCACAAGGGAAAGCTTCAATCATTAACGACTGGTGCCTGGTACAGAGTTGGGTCTGCTGAGAGTTTATCAGTTATACTTGTCACACATAGGGAGTATGTGTGGATTGGTGATCTGAAATCATGATGTCAAAATAATTTATTACCAGGAACTCATCTTGAGGTCCTTGGAGAGGGGTGCTTTTTCAGAGGGGATCGGCTTGATCGAGTAAATTAGTCTTCCCATTAATTATTTGTTCATAATCAACAATAGCTTGTAGGGGAAAAAAAGATTCTGTTCCATGATGCTGAAGTTGCTACATGGGAAATAATACAAACTCTAAATATTAGTCCAAAGGTGTCGTGTCAGATGCACAGGATAGTTCTTGTTAGAGTTTTTGTTAGAGGCAGAACTGCAAATTTCCTCCTAGTTGAACTGGTAAATTTTGCATATTAATTTAATACAAATTCCTCTAATCACTAAGTTTTACCTCGATTTATTCCCATAATTCCAGAGCAAATTCCTATTACCAATTTGTCATGTTTTTTTTCATTCCAATACATACAACCATTTGTTTTAATTCCCAAAGAAATACAATTAAGCAAATAATAGTTTATAAAAGAGATTAATGGTTACTAATCACAGCCAAATTAATTGTTTAATCGATTATCACCACTGGTAATAACACTTTTTCTCGAAGTTGGTACATGATATTAAGCTTATGTGTGTGCTTTGTAACCTAATAAAAATTATAATAGCCAGTTAGAGATTTTACTGGATTGACCGCTGATTTAAACCCTGGTTAGAGGTCATTTTTTGAAGGTGTTCTCTAATTCATTATTAATCGGATACATTTGTATGATAAAATGGGATCATTTTCTCTCATCAAATCTGTAAGGAGAATTATTCAGGACATATGGAGGAAATTTTCAAATGGAAAGGAATGAAAGACCCTGATGTGAAAATGTTATTTTAACTAAAACCGATTTTCAGGTCAGTTTCTGTGGGATCGTAATGAGATTGTAACCATTGTCAAGACTGAGCCTGATGGAGACCGAGTTCTGGCCAGAGATAGCCGAGGAAACCAGCAGCTAATCCCCAAAACCTATATGACACTGCTGCCAACCAATGTAACATCAAAAATCAGTAATATTTAAATAAATCATCAATAAACTTCACTCGTGAAGATCGGTGATAGGCATCACTGTCCTCCTTCTTTTTCCCTCTGCTCAGGTGCGTCCCAAAACCTCTGCCTGTTCTACTGAGCCAGAAAGCAGCAACAGGAAGTTGAATCGTCCGAGGCGCAGCCGATCAATGTGTCGCAGCACGACTGAAATCCAGACAACATGGTTGCATGACCCACAGTACCAGAGAGACACAGTGGAGAGGACACAGGCCAGCCTGGAACAGGAATACAACTTCTTATACAACCTTGTCAAGGTGACGGGGGATTATGTGAAATGTAGTATGAAATCAGTTCTTTTTGTGTGAATATTAAAAGAAGAGAAGACGTCAGAGAATGAATATAAATAAAGATAGAAAATGCCATTTCTCCATGAAAAGAAAACTATTGTTTTATGTTCATATCAGGTTTGATCCTAGTCTTGATTTTTTGCAGTCAAAGACTAAGAGTTTAGAAGAGATTCTGCGTCTGCATCGATTCAACAACAGCTGCCAGGAGTTTGAGTCGTGGATGGAAGACAAGGAGAATGTCCTTAGCACCTTCAGTACAGACGCAGACAACCTGGGTGTGGTTCAAGCCAAGTATGAGGTAAAGACCTAATTTTGTGTTAAAGGAGTAGTTCAACCATTTTCACTGGGGGAGTGAAGACTAGCCAGTGTTGTCCAGTCCCAGAGGAGAGATTATGTGGCAGAAATTGCTGAAAAAGTTGAAGCCAGCTCTGTCAGAGAGGTGTCAGAACACACAGAGCATCCAAGGGCTGTTTTGGGGAAAAGGCAAAAAGGGAGACCCACACAATGTTAGGCAGGTGCTTTAACGTTATAGCTGTTCAGTGGAAATGCGGTGGTAAGTTGAGTCTTTCTTTTGTTGATGTTTGTATAAAGCTGTGTAGAATGAATCCCACCAGTTTGATCAGCTGCTGTTGTGAGGGGAGGATGATCTCATTGCACCAATAATGGAAATGAGATGTCCTTCAAGACAGTGGAGCTGATTGAATTCTGTGTCACAAAACAGAATTTACGGAACAAAGCGCATGGCAAACATTATAAGACGGTCACAGCTACCCATCTTCTAAAATTACAGAAACACAGACTTACTACCCTCACTGCACACTGAGTAACACGTTGAATGTTGAATGGTTTGAGGGTGTGTTTTGTCACTCTTCATCTTGTCTTTTAGTAGTTCAACTGAGTTAAGGATTCAGAGGGGTTAATCAATTCCACCCTTCGAACTTTAATAATAATGGTCTTTATCCAGTTGTTCAAGGTTTTCATCTGCAGTGTTAGTGTTGAAGTTTCAACAAAACTTGATTTAAATTTTAGTTCTTGAAATTACCAGCTGAATAAGACTTATTTGACTGTCGTCTTCGAAGGGAAAAATGGCAACAAATTAAACTCTGATTGGTGGTTTTTCAAGTTAATGTAGACATTTTAGAATTAACCTGCATTTACTTACTGTTCCAGAACTTCTTGACTGAGTTGATGAGTGGACGTGGCCAGCTGGATGACATCAACAAAATGGCAGGGGAACTGGTGAAGGACCGACACAGTAATAAGAGAGAGATCGAGGCCAGGCAGAGAGGGGTTTTCAACAGGTACAAAGTGAACCTCAATAGAAGCGGATAACCTTAAAAATCAGCATATCTTCAGCATAGATTCTGATAATGATCAGATATTTATAAAATAAATAATTTATATTACTGTGTATACACAGTATACAGATGTTCTGGCCCAGAGGGGATGATCAATGGATTTTAAATATATCTACAAACTCAGGTCATGGGTTGTATCTCTCTAGTCTGTACTAACCTGGAATTGCTGTCTGTCTTCGTTCTCTGGTCTCTGCAGGTGGGATCAGATCCAGCAGCTGAAAGATGAAAAAGGACATGAGCTGCTGAGCACAGCAGACGTGAAGTGTTTCCTGCAGAGCTGTGAAGAGGCTAAATCTCAGCTGCAGCATCAGCTGTCCAGACTGGACTCTGTAGATGTGGGCTGCAGCTCCTTCACCCTGCTGGCAGAAGAGAAGAACCAGACTCAGATCAACAAGGACATCCGCGCCTTGGAGGGCAAGATCACCTACCTGAGGAGCGTTGCCAAGATGTACGGCTGTTACATATATTTTTTATTTTATTATTTCAGTCGTAACTATGGTCACAAATAAAGCTTGAAAGCATAGCTGTGATGCAAAAAATCTAAGTTGTCAAATTGAATCGATTCAGTTTCTCAAAAAATAGATAAATAGCTTAGTATAACAGATTCTTGCAGTCATATTTTCTAAACTAATTAAGAATATTAAAAAACATGATTTTGAATGAAAAGCAAACATAACATAATATAACAGCTATTACCATTATGATATATATATGATATATATATAATATTTTTACAACTCTGTACTCTGTTTGGATGAAAAGGTCAAAGGTTGGAATGTTGTACGACTGCAGGTTCCACTGGTTTGATTTATCTTTCTCCCACGGTGTCTCATGGTCTATGATGCTATTTCCTTCTCTATAGGAAGCAGGACTGCAGTCCGGCAGAGAGTACAGCCATCTCTGAGGAGGTCCGGAGTCTGGAGGCTCTGCTAAATCAGGTCTGAGGTCCATCTTTGATAGTGAAAAGCTTTGCCTTTAAGACATGAAGGCCTCTGCTTTCACAGTGGAAAAATAATCCCCTGCAGAGGTTCTCTTCAACCATCCTTAACCCATAACAGCATAAAACTTATTCTTTGATGAAAGGAATATCTGCTTCAATTATGAACTGAACAACATATATTCTGTCAACCTTCCAAGCTTCTTGCTGTTGTTCATACTGTTTCTCTGTTCTGTGGTGGACCAGTTAAAACATCAGGCCGATGACAGACAGCAGCTCCTGAAGGTGGCCTGCAAACTGCAGAGCTTCCAGCAGCAGGCTAAGGGGTTGCAGCGCTGGACTAGCTCAGTTCTGGAGCGCCTCCTGCAAGAGGAGGCAGCGACTGACGTAGCCTCGGCTGTCGTCTTGCTGGTACAACACGAGGAGCTCCACCTTGAGATGGAGGAGCAGAGGGGAAGGTAGAGTTCTTTCCGTTGGCTCAAATGTTTAAGACACAGGGAATTATGTTTTGTCTTCTCTGCAATCGTAGTTAATTGAGGTTTGAAGGTGAATACATGCACTGTGTTTGTCTTTTTTCAGGTTAAAGGAAATGGAGAAGTTGGGGAAGTCCCTTCAGAAGCGCTCATACAATGCAAGGATTGGGGGTGTCGACATCCAAAAAGCCCTTGACAGTCTTAATGGTGACAGGTCAAAGCTTGACAAGTTGTGGACTAGTAGGAAGGAGGATTTGGAGCAGGGATTGGAGCTCCAGAAACTGAACAAGGATGGAGACCGGATTGAAGTAGTGCTGTCTGAGCATGAAGCCCGACTTAGGGTCAAAGATGTCGGGGTGAGAACACACTCTCTGTTGGAATTATGGTTCAGACAGAATAAATGACTTGTATTTTGATAAGACGTGTATGTTCATCTGTGTAGGACTCAGTGGACAGTGTCCACAGCCTGCTGGGCCGACAGGAGGAACTGGAATGTCTCCTGAAAGCTTTGGACCAAAAGGTTCATCATTTCACTGAACGCAGTCAGGAGCTAGTCAACGAAAAACACTATGCCACTAAACAGTAAGATAACAGAGAATGAGATGAAATATATGAAAAAAGCACCTTTAGAACTGCGACTGTGATAAAATAAGCTTACCACAGGGAGATTGTGATCACCAGCACGATACATTCCCAAATGGAGTCTGGCCACTGGTGGTGGTGGTGGTGGTTTATGGTTATGATGAGTAGATTAAATGATGAAGTATTTGAATTGAGACTAAATGCACAATATCAGTTTGATGAGCTAGAAGAGCAAAGCAAAGCCATATTCAAAAGGTAGTGTCCAAATGAGGCTAATAGTGAAGACGTATTTCCTATGCTTTTGGTATAAATGACCCGATGATGAGAAAACAGCTGATATCCGAATTGACAGGACCAGACAATGAACAAGTCCAAGTATACATCAGAGGTGTATAAAAAAAACTATGGCCTGTTTATAGAGTGATAAGTTTTCTGACTGAACCTTCATTAGAGCTTCATTACTCTGAACATGGATTGTGAATCCCACCGCAAAGCCCTCTAAAAACTGGAAGGCCGGCAGATTCATGACTTGTCTTGACTGGACAAAGAACACAATTCATGAAATCCTAATAAAAAAGACAAATATCTTTGACAGAAGTTATTTTCTAAACACTCAAATATTAACACCAATATTATTAAGAGGATTAACCCAATTAGCTTTTATAACTTAATCAACTTTTATGAGTACATTACCGGCTATAGAATATTCTGAGGCACATGATTATTGCGATGAAATGTGTTGCATACTCTGGCATCACATCAGCTAAAACTATACAGAAATGTAAGTCGAAGCAACCATAACTAATTCTAAGCTTATGTTGTTGCTTTACAATATCTTTAAAATTATAACAGTAATAATCATATTATAATAAAGACAAAAGGTACAGATGAGGAAAAAGTACAGGTAAAGAGAAGATTAAAGGATAAAGGACAAAATAAAATAAAATGAAAGTAACTTCCTATCAGTTGGGAAATGTGCCTACTTCTGTTTAAAAATATTATTTCTATATTTAAGCATCAGCGAGAGGAGTGAGAGCATCCAGAAGGCCAACAGGAAGTTGAAAGAGAGCTGCTGTCAACGGGGGAGTTTGCTACTGGCCTCAAAGAAATATCAGGTATCTCATTATTTTTATTCTTATTCTTATTCTTATTCTTCTGGTCCTAAGGTTCTGATGATATCATGATATTTTTCCCACTACCCTGAAGCAAAAGTCCATTTTTTGTTAACAACTTTGTTCCATATGTTGAGTAAGTGAGCCAGTCATTAGGTGATGACTGATGTTTTGTGTTGTAGGAGTTCCAGAGAGACTCAGATGAGCTCCTGCTATGGATGGAGGAGAAATTTAAGGTGGCACTGGACGAATCATACCGAGACCCCAACAACATCCTTCTAAAGCTGAAGAGACACGAGGCGGCTGAAAGTGAGATGAAGGCAAACCAGGTCTGGCTGGGCAGACTGCTTCAGGTGAACTTCTGATCACTGGTTACCAGTTCGTAATAGCATAGTTAAGATACAGTTAAAGAAGGATTTGACTGAGCCTTTAAACTGCACAAACAAAGATTGAATAGTCTGTGTATATGTACAGCTTGGCCAGGAGATGCTTGCTGAAGAGCACTACAACAGTCAGAGTATCAGAAGGAAGTCTTCTCAGCTCAGCAGCAGCTGGAGGAGACTGGAGGACAAGATGGCCGACAGAGGAGACAAACTGAGACAGGCAGGACAGCAGGAGCAGTTGATGGAGCTGCTGCAGGTAACACCGCTGAATGTAATTCACCTGACTCAGGGACTAGTTATAATTAGTTAATACTGACGGACCATTTTTTCTATTAGAAGGATTTAGTTAATGAACCCATTAACTGACTGAAAAAGTGAGTGAAAACAACAGTAATTATGACTAGCTTATGCCTGGGATTTTCTTGGCTACTAACTAAAAATGCTAATGCTAACTGACTAGTGTCTAGGGGATATTAGAAACCTACAAATAAATAAATGATTAACAAACTGAGTTACAAACTAATATTAACTAGCTATTGACAGACGTTAGTTGACTACTTAGCTAATTCCCCAACTTTCAGTAGGCAATGATTTTGCTGACTAAGCATTCGGTTGGTCAAACAATGTATGAGTCTCGGGTCTGACGATACTTTCTTAGTTTTAACCTATCTCATGGTGTTAACTGCACTTTCTGAATTTTAAGTAAGAAGTGCAGTTACATTACTTGTGTGAATAGTACACATATAAGTATTATTGGTCCAACTTATGTACTCAAGTCAATGTGAAAAAGAAAATCCTTTTGCAATATACTCAAAATAAGTCTAAGTAACCATCAGGCGACTTTTCTACTGGCTCTTTTACAGTGTTACTCCAGACCTGTTTCATGTGGTCCAGTCATATTATGAGATGGATGGTTAATAATTATCTCTTGATCTCAAGAAAACTAAATAATGAAATACTTAAGTACAAGCAGAAAATCTATCTTGTGACCTGAGGTATGAGTCCACCTTAACATTATGACTAACAAACTAATTATCTAACTGACAAACAGCTTGTGTGACCGCTGATGCGCCCCAGTTTTTGAATTATCTAATTATTTCAACTATTGCCATTTTGTTACAAAATTCAGTGGCGTAATATCTAGCTAATAATAGGATTAACAATTAAATCTCTATTTACTTGCTGAAGAAACTATTTAAATGTCAGTTTCAAGTAAATGCACCAGTTTGTACATAAGGATGTGAATATGATAGTGAAGGAATCACCACAGTATGCAACATTCTTGTTCAGAAAATACAATTGACCCCAGAAATGCCTGTCTATGGGGAAAACGTGACTCAGTTATGTGATGACATCAAGTCACCTTAAAAGGTCACCTAAAATATTGTCACCTTAACACTTAATTTCCAACTTTGACACTGCCAGAAGGGTCCCACCTGAGGATCTAAGCTCAGGAACTGGCTCATAACGCGGGCTCATAACACTGGCTCAGATGGCGCTGCCATTGTAGGCTGCATCAGCAGGGATCACGAGACTGAGTACAGGAGTGTGGTAGACAGTTTTGTGGAATGGTGTGGACGAAACCACCTCTATCACAATGTCAAACACGTTCATTTTAATGGGTGTGTGATCAACTTTAAATTAGTTTTACTGAAGCAAGAACTTGCACCTCACTGTCTTTAAGCCTGATGGTTTTAGGCTAACATATAAATCACTGAACCCGAACATTCAACCCTCCTCAGGATGCCAGGTTGAAGATTGAGGCCATCCAATGGATGCTGAACCACGCTACGAAAGGCCACGACCTACGCTCCAGTCGACAGCTTCTGAAGGTGTGGTAAATGAGGCCAAAGGAGGCTAAAGATTTTAGAATTATATTTTATATGGTAACCATCTAGGTCCAGTCTATTTTCATTTCATCCAGTAATCAGCGTGGAATTGGAACCTGTCAGTGGTCAGAAAACGATTTGCCTCTGTGTTAAGGAGCATCAGCAGATAGAGCAAGACGCCAAAGAGCTTGCGGAGAAGATCAACTCAGTTGTCAGCAGGGCCAAACACCTCGCCTCGAATCATTTCGACTCACTGAAGATCCTCCAGGAGACTGATACTTATCTTAGTCTGTGAGTCGACTCATCACATTTTTGATACCATATTTAAACATGCAATGCCATGGATGAAGGGTAATGTCACCTGTTTGATCCACCACATTGGTCCAAATATCTTGATAACTATTGGTACTAAATGTCATGAATGTTTTTAAAGAAATTTATGGTCCCTAGAATTTAGAGACTTTTGTCCCTTGTCTTTAGCTCAAAGTGCAACAAAGACAAACATTTTTTCTCTATCCACTGAAATATCTGTCATTTCTTTCCTTAATGGTTTTGGTTCAAACAAAGAAGTTCCCCTCAAACGGAAATGTGATCACAAATTGTAACATATATCACACTTAATAATGATGTTGAACATCTAAATTTGTCTCCATGTGTGATGAACTGGCAATTCCTCCAGGGTGTCCTCCAGCTCTCCCCCAATATCAGCTGTGATAGGCTCTAGCCCCCTCGACCCTGAACAGAATAAGGGGTTACGGGTAATGAATGAATGAATGAGTGGCTAAATCAGTATCCAACTTCTGTTATCCAATGTTATGGAATAAAAAATGTGGCAAGGCAGATATTGAAATGTATTGAATTGAACAATGATTTGTGTTTAATACAATTTTTTTTCCTATTGTTAAATCATTTTTATTTTAATGCTATATACAGTTTATATTAACAATATTTGAAACAACATGTCAAACACTTTTTCAGGAAGGTGTTGAATAAACAATCTTCATCTATTAAGATTAATTCCATCTTAAATGTGATGAGTTCTTTGCTTCAGATTCAAGTCTCTTCAGAAACCTCTGGACCGGCGACGAGCTCACCTGGAGGTGTCAATGCTGCTGTTTGGATTTTATCATGATGTGGACCTGGAGCTTAAATGGATTTCTGAACATATTCCTACCTCTGGATCCATAGGATTCGACAAGTCTCTGGCTGGAGCCCTCAGGCTAATGCAAAAACACAAGGTACAGGGTTGGTTCCGGTTTTCTACTGATAATAATCAATTGTTTCGGCCATATGTTGTCTAGACAACTTCAGAATGATAACAATTATACGGTGAACAAAAGGTAGATTTTGTTTATTCAAGTCCTCTGTGTGTTTTCACCCAGGAGTTGCAGACAGAAGTAACTGCTCATCGAAAACACCTGAAAGATGTCCTGGAGAAGGGGCAGGGCCTGGCCAAATCCTGTAAATCAGAAGGAGATGAAGTGCTCCAGAGGTACACTTGTTTCTGTCTACATGGCTTACTGTTTATGTCTCTTTGCATTTCAAATCAGAGCTTTCTATTCAGATTTTTAATTGACTGTTTGCTGTTTTTTCTGAAGGTGCAGACACCTGAGTGCAGAATGGGAGGAGATAGAGGAGGCTTGCAACAGGAGAGCAGCTCACCTGAGCAAGGCTATCACTAGAGAACAGGTAACAGGGATAGAGTTATGTTACTGTCAGAGGGTGTACTGTAGGAGGGTGTCAAATAACAAACCCTACAGCTGTAGGGTATGTCACATTTGATATTTGATTGTTTAATCATTTAATAGTTTAATTTTATTCTCCACGACAACCAGCACCTCACCAAATGCCTCACAATAACCCACAACAACCACTTGTGTGCTAGAAATTTTGAAAAATTCCACAGTGTTTCTGCTTCAATTTGGCATGCGGGAAAACCGTAAACATAGTAAAAGTAAAATTGGAATTTGAGTTGAGAGGTAATTTTTGAAGTAGAGCAGAGCGCATAGTTGTTCTTTATAAGGCTTCTCGTAACCTACATATGCAAGAGACTGCAATAATAATAATAATTCTGACTGTATGATCACCTAATCTAAGGGCACAAAAACCATTTGACGATTGGATAAAAATATTGTTTAGTCAGAGCAAACCGTTAGACTTATCCCTCCTTCAACAAACAGCCCTAGAAACAAGAACCTAATGCCATAGGTACCTCACATACTGACAGATAACTTGGGTTGTGTAGGCTGTTACAAACACTGATTTTTACTCTGTCTCCAGTTACTGTTGGACTGCTCAGAACTGGAGTCCAGGCTGACTGAGAGACTCAGTCTTATGAACACTGATGATTATGGCAAGGACCAGCTTGCCACACAGTGTCTTCTCACCAAACACCAGGTACAACACACTCTCGGTCTGAGATTACTACTGAAACAAAGCAAAAGAGGAGAGAATGTACCCTGTTGAAAGCGATAGCAATATTCTTCGTTATCTTTTGCATCGACTTGTCACCCACCTGTAGAGTCTGTTTTCTGAAGCCTGTCAATGATTTTGGTTTCAAATGGAACTATGAATGTGAAATGTTGGGGAAATTCCCCTCGTTGTAGGTGTTCGAGGGTCAATTGGAGGTGCTGGAGGTGGAGGTGGATGAGTTAGGAGACCAGATAGAGCAAGCCGTTCAGAACTGGAGTTTGGAAGAGCTCAGGAGACCGTACATTCGCCTTACTAGTCTGAATCAGCAGATGCAGCACCAGGCTGCAATCAGGTAAATAAACTTACAGCTATTACTCTATAGTACCACATTGTTGTCTTATTTTCATTTGGTCGGCAATTAAGTTCTTGTAATGCATTAAGTGATATAAACAGAGCACATAATGGTGTCGTGGTTTCAAGGTATGATTTTTGACCTAAACTTTATTTACTAAATCCGATAATAGCAGTTCTTGTTTGGAGTGTTACCATGGATGTAATTCGTGACTGACAAAAGCATTAAAGTTTGATAATTCTCTTGTAAGTTGATTTCTCAACTGATATATAATATGATTGGAAAGATTAAGGCAGATGGAATCTAAAAAAGTTTGTCATATCTGTGTGTTCTGATCAGTCCGAGTTGAATACTCCAAGACAAGTTGAATCTTCGGTAGAAACGAGTTGTGTCATCGCCATAGCCGTGTTGAATCCACCATGCAATGCAGCTTGGCTGAAAGGATGGCCTGCAGAATGTCCTCCCAGCCAAATTTTATACACTGAACCTTGAAGGGTTACCCATGTCTGTCGATCCATACATATTTATACTCACACATACTTTGAAGGAGCCCTAAAGGTGTGCATGTCATTATATATATTTTAAAGATTTCTTTGATTTTAGGAAACCTGGTATTTTTCGAGTGATTTTGTTCAAATCACATGTGATAGGGGTTATGGTCCATCCAAATCAGCATACATTGAGTTTTTCCAATAGTCAGAGCATGTGTGTCTTGGAACCCACAAATCTTTTAGATTCTTAATGATTCAGGGGTGCCTGGGTAGCTGGCAAAGAGAAGAGAAGAAGTAAGGAAAGAGTAAACACCTTGAGAAGGAAAAATGTGTCTGCCTACCCTTCAATACATCTGTTTTTCTAACCATCCATGTGTATCCTATCAGGTGTCAGAGGTTAAAGGAAGTCCTCCATCTTCACGAGTTCAGACGAGAGTCATCAGATTTGGAAGAATGGATGATCCAGCAAAGACAGACAGCCGAGTCCCAGGACATGGGCAACGACTACCAACATGTTCAGGTTATATCTAATCAACAGATCCCACACAGATACTTAAACAGACTGGTGCTATTTCTTGAACTGGCTTATTTTATTATTATCTATGTAGATGCCTGCTGATTATGTTGCAGTTGTAGAAGAGCATAGTCATATATACTTTATAATATAATACCAATATGATAACGACATATAATGATCTTAACTTGTTTTAAATTATTTTTAATCTTAAAAATGGATCTCTGCTAATATATGATCTGATTGTTTTACTTTAAGGTTTCACTTTATACTAGCTATTGATGGCACTAACAATAGTATCTTAGTAAAATACATCGTATAGACAGTGAGCAAGGGTAATATATGCAATATTAACTTTACTTGAAAGACAATGCTCAAGACAATACAGCTTAAAAAAGATTTTGCAACGACAGCAACGGCCAGTGTAACGAAATAGTGTTTTCTACGTGTGACGGTTGTTTCAGGTGCTTTGTGGGAAGTTTAAATGTTTCCTGAAGCAGCTGGAAGTCGGAGCGGAGAGACTCCAGAGCTGCGTCGATTTGGCCAATCAATTAATCCGCAGCAAACATCCAATGTCCTCTGCGATCAGGGAGACACTTCAGCAGCTCAGGTACAGAGAGTCAGAAGGTCTATGAATCAGCCCATTACACAAAATCTTCATAAAAACTCAGACTTTGTCTTGTGAAGAACTTTATCTTCAAAATTCACACCATTTCCAGCCCAATGGTCAACCTAAAGTTACATAAAGGTGGCATTTCTTTCTGCAGGGGTTGTACTATCTGTGCCTCCAGAATACAATTCACATAATTTTACATACAAACAGACATATTTGATACAGAACATCTAATTTGTAGTTCTTAGGTGAACTATGGAACTGTGCACAACTACGCTGATGACACAACTTCTGGAACAAATCTTAAAACCATAAGGATCCATGAAATGGAGTTATTGCATGGTACAATTGTATTTTCAGATTACTTAACCCTTTCATGCATTAATTATTAAGTAAGACAGCAATATTTTTTCATGTATTATTTTTTAATCTATAAGGGTATAAGGACATTTTTAATTTATGTAATTGAAATCAAGACATCCTTTTGTACAACCCTTTCATGCATGAATTATATTAACTATTATTATAATTATAGCTAAAGGGTTTTCATTGTCCTCCTCCTCTCCCTTCTTTTCTACTCCCCACTCCTGTCACCTCCCTCCCTCAGTCACTCAGCGCCCCACTACCTTCTTTGTTGAATAGGTTTTCCTTAGTAGGATCCACTGAGGTGGATGATGTGCAACAATACCTTACCAAGACATATGCATATACTAGAAAATTGCTTTTTGATAGCTTTGCAGTGTAGTAGCCATTAAGGATGAAAGAGTTAGAGTAGTGCATGCAGTGATGTGAGGTGGGCTGTTTCATTATTTGCAAAAAGTGTCGAGGAAGGAGGATTTGCTTTTGTGAGGCCTTGTAGTTTTTTGTGATGTTTGAGTGTGAAGGACTTAATATTTGACTTATTTTTTGAAGGGCATGCTGGGAGGATTTGAAAGATGTGGCCAGTGACCGTCAAGATCAGTTGCAGAAATCTGAGGAATGTCACCACTTTTACCAAGTCCTGACTGATGTCCTGACTCTTATTCAGGTACAGTTTCAATCAATACATCAGACCTATTCATGCACATCTGGTTGAAAAAGAGATGGCTGACCGCCCTGCCCTGCTTAAGCGATGGGTGGATGCGCCGGGTGAGGTCTTTTCCCGACCCTCTTTGTATTTGGACCTAAATGTACACGGAGAAAAAAGGTCTACATAGGTTTTGATAGATTTCATCTTTGCCTTTACCAAGCTAGCAATATGGAAGAGCTGAAAGAATCCCCTCCCCCCGCTTTGTTGCTCAGACCAGAATCTGATCCACCTACTCCGCGTCCACAAGTCCATGGTGAAGAGATATCCACCGATGAATAAAACCTTGAGTCTGTAGACAGAGGAGGAGAGTGAGAGATTAAGGGACTGTTTTACGTCCCCAGACTGGGATGTGCTCTGTGCTCCACACAGGGAGGACATTGATGGTCTGACTCACTGCATCATTGACTACATCAACTTTTGTGTGGAAGACACTGTACCAACCAGAATGGTGCAGTGTTTTCCAAACAATAAACCAATAGTCTACTAGGATATAAAGGCCCTTCTAAATGAATGAAGAGAGCTTTTAGATTCAGGGACAAGGTGATGCAGAAGAGGATCCAAAAAGACCTCAAGAAGAAGATCCGGGAGGGGAAGGATACATACAGGAGGAGGATGGAGGAGCGGCTGCAGCAAAATAATGTAAGGGAGGTCTGGAGAGGACTGATTTTTGGACACGGCAAGGGCAGCAGGACTGGAATCTGATGATGAGGACTGAGCAAATACATTAAATGCAAACTTTATTCGCTTTCAAGTACCCCCTCCCCTTCTCACCAAAGGACAAACCAGGTTTGTCCCAGTCAGGCCCTCTCCTGCAACCTAACACCTCAGGTGCTAGGACCCCCCCCGGGGTCCAATCCAGGGGGGGTATCAGCCAGGTATTGGAGTGGATGACATGGTCATTCACCTGCTGCATAGATCCTTCTCTCATCTGGAAAACCCTGGAAACACAGTGAGGGTCATGTTTTTTGACTTCTCCAGTGCTTTCAACACGGTCCAGCCTCCACTGCTGAGAGAGAAGCTGGACCAACTACCTCACTGACAGATCACAATACGTCAGGCTGAAGAACTGTGTGTCTGATGTCTGATGATGACATTATACACCTTGGATTTCCGGTACAACACAATTCACTGCCATCTCTAGAAGTTCGTACATATCAGATAGGAGCCATCTGGAGTACCGGAACACCATTGAGTACTTTGTGGACTGGTATGAGGTCAATCACCTTCAGATTAACTCAAGCAAAACAAAGGAGCTGGTGATTGACCTCTGCGGGGGGTCCACACAGACCCAACCGATGTACATCCCGGGTTTGGACGTTGGCCAAAGTGAATTCATACAAATACCTGGGTGTTCACCTCAACAATAAACTGGACAGGTTGAACAGCACAGATGTCCTGTACAAGAAGGGCCAAGGTCATCTCCACATGTTGAGGAGACTGAGGTCCTTCGGCCTGTGCAGGACTCTGCTAAAGACCTTCTACCACATCGTGCTGCTATCTGCAATTGTCTAGAGGGACAGGAAGACCCTCAACAGGCTGGTTAGAAAATGTCCAGTTCTGTCATGGACTGTCCTTTTGTCTCTGTGGAGGAGGTGGGTGAGAGGAGGATGTTGACCAAGCTGACATCCATCCTGGACAACATATCTCACACCCTACAGGAGACTGTGGGAGCTGTGAGTAGCTCCTTCAGCGACAGACTGCGACACCCACAGTGTAAGACAAAGCGCTACCGTAGGTCCTTTGTCCCGACTGCAGTCAATCTGTACAACAAATCCCTTTGTGACTGTGTTGTGTCTGAAGCCAGAACTCTGCTACCTAACTACACACCATGTGTGCATCTGAAATCTACAACTGACTAAACACCATGTGTGTACCTCTAATGGCACTACGGCACATCTGCACCTGGACTACTTTTAATTCATATTTATATATGTTCCATTGGAGATCGGACTCTTTCCCTTTTCTTTATATTTGCATGCACTTTATTCCTGTATTTTAATTTACATGTGTATTTTTATTTCTTAATTTTGGATTGAGTGTATATGTATTTATGTGTATATATATATATATATATATATATATATATATATATATAGTCCTATTATTTAGTATATCTTCATTTTCATTTGTCACCTTTAGAATATCTTTATGTTGGAGCTGCTGCAACAACTAAATTTTCCCTTTGGGGATTAATAAAGTTTCCATCCATCCATCCATCCATCCATCCATCCATCCATCCATCCATCCATCCATCCATCCCTGATCATCTGCTGATTGACAGTGGTACACACATTCCACAGATAGAATAACAACATGGTCGGCTTCACAGCAGTATGGGCTGTCTGGAAAGGGAGACAAATCTCTGGTCCTGAACTTTTAGCTTGATGGCTACAGTTATTTGAACGTGGTTATGGAACGTGAACACACTGACCCTTGTTCTTTTGTTCTTTAATTTCACTGTTCCTATCCTTTCCTCCCTTATGTTGTTGATTTTTAAGGTTCACTTATTAAAGACATGTTAAAAATAAAATTCTCTCTCTCTTTTTCTCTCTGTGCAGGAAAGACAAAAGAGCATCCCTGATGATATGGCAAAGGATTTGCATGGAGTGATGTCACAGCTAAAAAAACACGAAGCCCTTCTCCATGAGCTGGCTGCTACAGAACAACAGGTACAGTACCATAGAGACACAGGCTTGTCCAAGCTGCCCCTGGACAATCCATTCCCCATTGGGGATTAATAAAGTTTCTATTTATCTATCTGTCTATCCATCCATCCATCCATTGTTTGAGACACATAAACATGTTCATTTTCACACCTGTGGTGTGAATGGACTAATTCATAGTGGGTCAAAAATAAACAATTTATTTATTTACAAAACATTTATTTTGCATAAACTATGAAGACAAAAGTGGTCAAGTGTTCATCAGATTGGTTTCTTCCGTTTGGCATGTAAAGAAATGTGTTGATTCTCTCATTCAGTTCATAATGCATGAATTTGTGTTGCAGTTGCAGAAGGAACTGGATGACGCTGACTCCATCCTTCACCTCTGCACACCTCAGTTGAAAGTCTGCCTCGAGGAAGTTCAGCAAGAAGTGGTGGAGCAGTGGGAGGAGCTCCGACACCAGACGGAGCAGAGGGGGGAGGAGCTAAAACTGGCAAACCAGAGATACCTGTTTCTCAACACGGTAAAGACAGATTGACGCATAGCAAATGTCATTGTTAATGTTTCCATCATGTTTCTCAGTGTTATCCAGGTGTCTTTGTGGCGTCCAGGTGCAGGATTACTTATTGTGGTGCAGCCAACTGATTGGTGCCATGACTGCCGAGGAGAGCATCAGCGATGTGGTGACAGCCGACCTCCAGCTGGCCCAACATCAGCAGCTGTGGACTGAGATGGAAACCTGGCAGAAGACCTACCAACAGGCTCTGGACATGGGAGAGGAGCTACAGACAGGCAGCAGAACCCATAGGAAGGAGGTGAGGAGAGTAGATGGCTATGCTTTGATGAAGTCTGGTTAAAGAGATGTTTAACAATCTAACAATTTTTCAAGGTATCGGAGAAGCTGCAGGCCTTGCAGGCAGAGCGAGACAAATTAGAGAAGCAGTGGTACAAGAAACGAAGCTGGTTAGAAACTGTTCACTTGGAGCACGTTTTCTACAGAGATGTTAACAGCATGGACAAAACCACCAGTTCTCAGGAGGTACATACATTCGTTTTTGGTTGTTAAAGGAGAAGCATTGTATTCAATTTCTAACCAGTGGGGGAACTTTCACAGATTCTGTTACAGAGCAGCACTTTGGGAAACACTGTTGATGAGACGGAGGGTTTGATCAAGCGTCATGAAGCCTTTGAGAAGCTTCTCAGCTCACAGGAGGGCAAGGTCTGCTAAGCTTATATGTTTTATCTGCACAATGATATAAGGCTCTAACCATGATTTATATTCCAAGAATTTTTTGACTTGTTGAAATGTTTATCTCAAAAATGTTGAAAGTAATAAAAATGTCTTAAATATATTAATTCCTTCCATTCAAAGGTCAAGTTGTAAGTAGTAATTGCAATCTACATTTTGGAATTATTTTACTATTGTAAGATGTGATATGTATCTGGTAATATAAAAATGTTTGAAAAAAATCTAATTTAACACTAAAGATCAGTCAATGTTGTCTGGCATGATTCTTTGGAACCTGAAGGGGATCTTCTTCTTCTTCTTTGGTGTTTAACAACAGTTGACATCCTTTTGGTCATATAACTGCCTCTTTCTGGCTTTTCGCCCTTCTTCTTTTTCCTCTTCTGCCTCTTTGGGGTCCTCCATTCCCCTGGCCCTGAGGGAAGGGGATCTAGACCTTTAGTATGTCCTCTGACAACTAAACATTGTACTTTGACAAGACCACCCTCATGCCAGCGTTGTGACTCTTAAATTGAAGGTTAGGTGCTGTGATGTTCGCTCAAATCTTCCCTTTCTCTTTTTGGTTTGGTGCAGCTGTCCTCTATGACGGAACTCTGTGAGCGGTTAAGGACGCAGCTGACCAGAGAAAAGGGTGGACGCATCCGAGGCAAACTCAAAGCTCTCCTCCAGCAACGTGATAGGGTCAAGAAGCTGTCTGGCAAACGCAGGGAGGAACTGGAGCTTTCTAGGATGCTATGCCTCTACAACAAAGACATTGAGGCGGTAACAGACATATATGTGAAATAATTATGAAGGATGTTTTCAATGTTTATATTAACATGCATAAATTATAACCAAAAATAAGTGACAAGAAAGATAAATAACCAGATTTTTGTCTCCGTAAAATTGGCTGTGGTTCATTTTAAGAAGATGAATAGCTGCACATTAATGAGAAGACCTTTATATTTGTTTCAAATGGTCACCTGTCTGTCTGTCAGGCTGAGGATTGGGTGTCAGAACGGATGCAGAAGATGGCGGAGGACAGTAAAGCTGACCTCAGCAATCTGAAGGCAAAGATGAAGCTTCTCCAAAAACATCAGGTGTTTGAGGCCGAGATCCTGGCTCACAGCGAGATCATCACCTCTGTGCTGCTGGTAAAATGAGCTTAGTTGAAATGAGCTGACAAGGGAGGATAGACAAGGATGAACTAAGATCAGGATTTTCTGTAGATTTAGGTCAGTTAACATGATATTAGATTAAAGGAACATTTGGAACAAAGTAAGTTTGGAGAAGTCATTATTGTTTCACAAGGCAATTCAAACAGTGGAAAGATCATTGGGCAGACTGTCTTCTTATTCCGTTGTCTTCTGCTCTAGACTGGTGAGGAGCTGGTCTCCCTTCACCATCCAAGGTCCAAGGAGGTGAAGTGGAGTGCATCCACCCTGGAGCTCCACTGGGGGGAGCTGAAGAAGGCTATGGCCTGCCGTGGCAAAGCTCTGGAAGATAACAGAGATTTCCTGGAGTTCCTGCAGAAAGTCGAAGAGGTGGAGGCTTGGATAAGACACAAGGTAAGAGATGGATGGACAGATGATGGATGTTGTATTTAAAGGGTGGACAATAAGTGATGTCTGTCTCTGACCCGTCTTCAACGCAGGAGGTGATGATTAATGTTGGAGATGTTGGGAAGGATTATGAACATGGAATTCAGCTGCTGAAGAAACTCAGCGAGTTCAGGGGAACTGGAGTTCTGGTGAGGAACCAATTCAGCCGGCCTTACGTCTGCCCTCTTACTAAGTCCCTTAAGAATGATCCCAACAATATGTTGAAATTAATCCATGTTTGACTAGACTTGACTGAACTCTTTCAAGCTCAGTCTCAACATTGTTTTCACAGTTTTCTTGCTTTTGTTCTTTGTTTGCGTGAGGAATAGAATAGAATAGAATAGAATAGAATAGAAAATACGTTATTAAACTGAATCAACCTCCATTGGGAAATTTAGGAAAAGTATATCATCAGTAGTAACATGATCTTACTGGGACTTTTACCACTGTCTCCACAAACTCCTTCATCGAGAGGAGACATATGGTCTCACCAGTGAGTTCTAGGTCTACTCCTGGTTCCCCAACCAGTTGGATGTGTAAAGTGACCTTCATAGTAAGGCAGTCCCTTGCCCCATGAAAGTGCAGTGGCTGCCTTTTAGTGACTAAACTCCAAACTCTATCTTTAAGTATAAGCCCAGTTTAGCCACAGAGTAAAACACCTTTCAATAACTTGACTTTGTGATTAACGCAACTGAATCACCATAGGCAAGGCTTGGATAGAATACTGCTCAAATCAAGGGAACAAATAATCCTCACAGTATAACACCAAGTCAATTAAAATTACAGGGATATCGACTCGTCTATTTAGGAAGTGGTTTGTGAATCAATTTCACGTGCTCTGGTGCAAATGAAATGAGAACAGGTGGACAGAAGAGGCAAAAGCCACGCAACCCCCAAACAGGGAATAGTTTTGCAGGAGTTGGCCACAGACAATTTATCTCTCCTTATCCTTCCTGACTGATTCTTTTCTAGTTTTGCATTCTGATATTGCCTTTGTCACCACTGGTAGCATTAAGGGGTACGTGCTGTGAGGAAGAACAGGAGAAGCACTGCCAGATCCTTACAAAATGACCTCCAGCTGCCTACTACTAGTGTGCCAGATCTGACCAAACTGTCAGAAACAGACTCCATGAGGGTGGCATGAGGGCCTGACGTACTATAGTGGGACCTGTGCTTACAGCCCAGACCCGTGCAGCTCCATTGACGTTCGCCAGAAAACACCAGAATCGGCAGGTCCGTCATTGGTTCCCTGTTCTCTTCACAGATGAGTGCAGGTTCACACCGAGCTCATGTGTCAGATGTGAACCAGTCTGACGCTGTGGTGATGGTTCTGCTGCATGTAACACCATCTTGTACGACCCGTTTGGTGGTGGGTCAGTGATGGACTAGGGAGGCATGTCATTGCGATGTTATGTATCGCTGCATCAGACGCCGCCAAGTACCACCACAGACTGTCCAGAACTTAATTGATGCACTGATCCAGTTCTGGGAGAAGATACCAAGGACACCATCAGCTGAGTTATTAGGAGCACGGCCAGATGTTGATGGGAGTGCATACAGGCACGCAGGGCCCAAAACACTCTACTCCACTTTATAAGTTGCCGTGATGAAATTAAGGCAAGTTAGATCAGTGATGGTGTTGGAGAACATCCTGTGATATCGGTTTCTTACATTGATTTAAGATAAGATAAGATAAGATAAACCTTTATTAGTCCCACAATGGAGAAATTGGTGGTGAGGGGATGATAGCTAGTAGGGGGGGCAGGGTGTTAGGTAGAGCAGGGGGATGTGGCTGGGAGTTCAGTGTAGTGGGGGAGGGGCAGTGCACTCAGGGGGGTGAGAGGGGTTCCAGCTGTGGGAGTCGGGCTGGAGGATTGAGGGCAGATGACTGGTCGAACCGCTTAAAAAACTGGTTCAGGTTATCTGCCCACTTTTGGTCCCCTGCAGCTTGGGAGTTTGGCCCCTTGAAGCC
Organism: Lophius piscatorius; assembly: GCA_009660295.1. Taxonomy (NCBI): domain Eukaryota; kingdom Metazoa; phylum Chordata; class Actinopteri; order Lophiiformes; family Lophiidae; genus Lophius; species Lophius piscatorius. The sequence continues at coordinate 52,989 of VRLP01003448.1, forward strand.
TGAGATGGTTTTCAGGCCTCTCCAAACACCACTGGTGTTGTTCTGCTGCAGCTGGTCCTCCATCTTCTTCCTGTAGGAGTTCTTCCCCTCTCTGATCTTTCTCCTCAGTTCCTTCTGCACAACCTGTTATTAAGTTGTGATTTTGAATCCAGCCCTCAGAAGGTTGGTCATTTTGGTTTCCACTGACTTTTATTATGTAATTTTGTTCTCAACAAATTATAAAATGTAAATCAGTAAAGAAACATTTTCATCTTGAAAAATTTGTTCATCAAGATAGCTGATTTAACTGTTCCTATAATTGTTTTGAGCAGTGTATATTGAATCGTAAATACAAATATTAGGCTTTAGGCTCAACTCCCTGAGCTGTAATTGTTTTATCCAATGCCCACCTTATAACTGACAGAATATCAATCTCTCTTTCTACCCTAGGATTAATTTTAACTTTACCAGGTAGATAAAAATCCTGAGATATTTGGACTCCTTGGCTGGGGTCAGAAACTCGCTCAGACCAAGGGAGATCCTGCAGAGGAAGACCCTAACGGCTAAATTATCCTACATTCTCAAAGAAGGCAATCTTGTTACATTCTGTTGCTCTCATAAAAAGTGACAAAATAAGTTGTATGAAGACCATCCAAAGATCAATCTTCCTCATCTCCACATAGCTGACTAATCATTACATTCGAGGGGTGTGAATGATAGCTTTTTTTTAATACATTAAGAGATGCACGAGGAAGTCGATTTTGAAGACTTTGATGAGTGTATATGGTAGTGTAAGGTTGTATAGTTTAAACTGTCCTTATTTCTACTGACGAAGAATACAACCGTGTTCGTTGCATTAATCTTCTAAATATAAATGTAAACATACTGAAAGTATGTTTAAACTGTAGGACGTGACGGTGGATGCTGCTCACATCACAGCCATCAACCAAGTGGCAGCCAAGCTGGACAACAGACAGAGTGCTGATGAACTGTTTACTATTAGACAGAGGAGACAGCAACTCAACGACAGGTAATATTAAGATTCAATCTCACCTCTTTGGGTTGTTTTTTCAGCTTTAAAATGTACACGCTTCATTTCTTCCAGGTGGAGTAAATTTCAATTAGATCTGAACACCTACAAGAAAAAGCTGGAGGGGGCATTGGTGGTCCATGCCCTCATCAGAGAGCTGGAGGAGGTTAGAGACAGAGCCAACGAGAAGGTTAGTCATCTGATATTTCCTTAAAACTACAAATCAGATCTTTGACTGAGACTTATTTACACAATGACATTCATGTAATATCCCCTTTTTCTTTCCAGATTTTGCTTCTGCAAGGTCAGGACTGTGGTGTTGATGTGGACAGTGTAGAGAACCTGATTAGACGCCATGAGGAAACCGAGAGAGAGGTCTGGGTCATCCTGGAGAGGTCAAAGGTGAGTTCAAGAACATCTTCAACAATTTTAAGGAGCCTTTCTGATCCTAAAACATCGAGAATTTTAGCATTCTGAATGAACAGGAGCCCAACGATATGACAGTGAGGTCAGGACTGTGACAGGACTGTGACAGATGTGACAGTAATTTAACCTGTTTGATACAGACTTGGACAAGTTTCTCTTAACCTTACCATAATATAATTAGCAGAACCTCGGTATGCTTTTATGATAGCGGCGTGCATCACTATTCCCATAGTGTGGACACTTTGAGCATTGGACACTGTCATAGTACTGGTGGTAATGGACCACCCTCTCTATCTCATCTGTTCAGACCCTGGAATTGGAGGTCGCAGAGCACCTGGGTGCTCGGTCAGTGATGAACAACAATGTGAAGAACAAACAGAAAGAGGTGCAGAAAATTCTGAAGACTCTGGACAAGGAACTGAAACTAAGGTGACAGAGATTTGATGTTATTAGCAGTAATTAAACTAAATTTGATTGATTAAAGGATTGTAAAGCACTTCAATTAAAATGAGATGATGTTTTTTTCCTCAGTAACACTAAAAACACCTTAGAAGTTATATTAAAATTGATGGACTCAAGTAGAATCGTGTTTGTTTAGGAAGGAGAAACTGCAGGATGCCCATCAGATGCAGCTTTTTAAAGCCAATCAGCGCCTCCTGCTGGAATGGAGTGTTAAACAGAGCAGTGAGATGGCAGTGAAAGGCCTTCCCAAGACCAGAGCTGAAGCTGAATACCTCATTGTGGAGCATCAGAACTGGAAGGTGATATTTATTTTCAATTTCCAGCTCTGTGTTGAAGGCCTTTTGTTTCACTTGCTGTAGAAGTATTTCACCACCGGAAAGAGGATCTTATCATAAAACATAACTTCTTGGACAGTCTTCATGTGAGGCAGTTTCATCATTGTGTTTGATATTTTTTGCAACTACACTTACATCAAAGATATTGCACCTTTCCATGTTGCCTTATCTGCATGTCTTAAAGTCATGGATGTAAGTAGTTGTTTGAATAGATGAAATGGTTTATTTTACTGAATCGCATCCGTTTGAAAGCAAAAATTACCTGTTGATGGTTCTAGGATTTATATATCAAATAATTTGTAAAAAAAAAACAACGTAACTGTAAACTGTGCGAACTCTGCTCTGGGTACAGACGGAGATTGAAGCTCGTGCTGAGCGAATCGACTCTGTCCAAGACTTCGGTCTGGGTCTGATCAGGTCGGGTCATAGTTCAAAGACAGACATCCAGAAGGCCCTGAATGAGCTGGAGGAAGTCAAATCCAGATTGGACCAAGCCTGGCTGAACCGTAACAAGACTCTGGAGCAGGCCCAGACCCTCCAGGTGATGATCTGAAGTTTCAATTTAAGCCCCCAAAAAACCCTCATAATAAAACAATGGGAATTCATTAAATTTGCTCAATCATAATGGGGAAATATGGCAATTCACTATGCCAAAATACAACATTACTTTTACTGATATTTGTGCTACTACTATTCATACCAATTTGTAACTGTGGCAAGTGCTTCATACTCGGACACATTGATGGATAAGGTTTTTCCAATCAAAACAGTTCAGGTTCTTACAGTGACATGCTCCAGGTTAGTACAGTGAAACAGTTCAGATTAAAATACATCACTATGTATACTACTAGTACTTCTGCTCGACAAGAAAGTAGACATGAAAGCCATTATTACATGTTAAAAACACATTAAGTCATATGTTTAAAACATCAAAGACATCAAGTCACATGTTTAAAACATCAGAGACATCAAGTCGTGTCAGAGACATCGAAGACATCAAAGTTAAATGCTACAAACACTTCACTGAAGCTCCTTTAGTGCCATTGTACATGACCCAATCTGCCCCAAATGTTAAATATTTCTCTACTTCTATTGTTACTCCGAAACTGTACCTGCTATTACCTTTATTTCTACTATTACTAGATTCCTTAATGATTTATTTAGTGCTGCAATCCAGGTTCATAAAATGAGCAGCATCCATTCATCAAGGTGCCTCTGTTTGACCATTGAAATTTCTTAAGAAATTTTCTATTCATTGGACTAAAATTTGAGAAATTTAAATCTTGCAAACAAAAGTGACATGATTCAGATGATACCTGTTGAACGGATAATGTTTTGAGTTGCTCAAATTCAGTATCTGTCAACATATTCTAAGCCTCCATCACATTTCAAAGTAATAACTTGGATTTACTTAAGTTTGATTTCAGGTACTTGAATAGTTCTATGTTAATGTACGTTTGTAGTTACAGAGTAAGATCTAATTTATACACAATTGAGTTGATTTAACAACCATCAATGAAAGTGCTATATGGCTTTATATAATGCAAAGCAAAACATCAGAACAGTATGTCGTGTACTGATGATGGAGGATTATTGTTGATTTTCATGTTAATGTGGCCACTGTACTGACCGGTTATCTATCCTGCAGCTCTTCCTGGCTTCTGTAGAACAGTGTGAGAGCTACCTCGGCAATGAGGAGGCCTTCTTAACCAATCAGGTCCTGGGGGTAGGAGTCACCTTCCTTTTTCATTGTACAAAGTACTCTATTTTGCAAACTGAGCTTTACTGGGGAAATTTTAACGATGTGAACCAATTGAATGCAGTCAGCTCCATCCTCATCTCTTGTGTTTGTGCAGAGCTCAGTGATGGAGGTGGAAACTTTGCAGAGGAAGCAAATTCAGTTTGAAGAAGCTCTGGAGGCTCAGGCGGATCAGCTGGGTGAGGTGGAAAAACTAGCCCATATGATGATTCAACAGAAGCACTATGACTCTGACAACATAAGAGCCAAGAGCAGAGCACTCGCTCATAGGTAATGAGATCAACTGCCATCTTAAGACCTCTGTTCTCTGTCCCCTGGTCATTTCAGTGGGTGGGAAAATGCACAGGGCTATGAGTTGTTGCGTTTAAGAGACAAGAAATCTAAAAAGTAATCCAGTTTGCATTATGTCTCATCACCTGTCTGTCTGATAACGTTTTGTATAGGTGGAGAAACCTGCAGCAGAGGAACAAATCTCGTCTCAAAGATCTGGATATGTCCCTGCAGTTAGAGCAGTTCTTGTCCACCAGCTACCAGGTGCTCTAGTGTACTGAATGGGACAGTACTGGATATAACCTCAGCAGAACCCGACTGCAGTGTTCCACTGTTTAATCTCTCTCCTTTTTCAGTTTTTGTTTTGTGTCGATGCGGACAGCTGCTTTACCAGCTTACCATGAATAATAAGTCTATAGTCTCATGGTTGATTGGTTCTCTCAGCGTGTGACACATCTTTCAAAGCTGGGAAAACTTCCATATCTAGATCTAGATTTAACCTGTTGTCAAAGTTATTTTGCTTACAACCAGATCATCTTACTTCTTTTGACAGCGGCACTTTATTGCTAAACCTGTAGATTATTATCTTAATTGTTTCATGTATTGTTTTGCAGTTAAAATGTGCGTTGTATTAGTGTGTGTGTGATAAATTTGTGCATTTTTCAGGTGTTTTTGTGGTTGAATGAGCGTAATACCATGGCGTTGGACGAAAGCTGGAGGGAACCGACCAACCTTCAGTCCAAAGTGCTCAAACATCAGAGCTTTGAAATCGAGATCTTGGCCAACCGTTACAGAGTGGACATGCTCACCAAGGTGCCATCTGTGTGTTATGTGTGTGTGATTGTATTGTTGTGTGCCCTCTCTTCCAGCAGAAACACTGTTTCTTTTTACATCCATACATTCACACTATATGAAGGAAACAATAATAAAATATAAAATATTTTATCACACTTTCAACTTTCAGTTTTCAACATTCGGACTACAATATTATCTCTTCTCGTAATTGCCTAGCTGAAACTTAAGGCTAAAATTTCACTGCTATCTGTTTTTCATTTTCTTTTTTGTTTGCAGGATTAAACAAAGGCCATATTCGGCTGTTGTTGTCAATTACGCAGCAGTAGTAGAAGGAACTGAAAGGGCATGTGTCAAAGACAAAATCATTAATTTTGTAGTGGCTCTGGATAAACCATCTGATTGATGATTTTTCTTAAATTGTGTCAGGTTAATGATTGGTATTTTGAACTGGGTTTTTCATTTATTTAACAGGGATATTGAGCCAATAGGGAAACGTGCTCTAATAAGTGCCCTTTTAGGCTGAAATTATAACTCTAAAGTATGAACTGATTAATTTACAATTGAAACACAAATTAAATTAGAAAAAAACTGTTAAAATAGCCTTCCTGTCATTTAATGTCTTTTCAATGATTGAAATACATATTTTTTATGTTGTACCCTTTATTTATGTTTTTATTTCTATTTTGACAATTTTTACAGTTAGAACTCAGAATACAGTTTCAGATTTTTCTCTTTCGAACAGCTATTTTTTGGACTAAATTGACCAGGCAGGGGGTGTGTTTGACCTCTCTTGTGATGTCACGTGTCTGTGCAGGAAGGAGAAAAGCTGCTGTCCGAATCTCATTCAGTTGAAGTGAAGGTTGGACCTCGGCTCAGAGAGCTGACTGACACCTGGGACAGTCTGATACACAACTGTAAGGAGAAGAAAAACAGACTGCATGAGGTTTACCAGGTACCTATTGAACTTAGTCCTCCTGAACCCTGCAGACTGATTTTTAATTTATTACATTTGTATATATTACATAACATTTCACATACTCTCAGAGGAGTACCAAAGTTAGCCTTTTAGCCAAAATCCATGTGTATTATCTGACAGAACACAAACACTAATATAATTAATGGACAAAACACAGTACAATAAATATTCAAACATGCATTCAAATAAACACTAATTAGCCATAACATTATAGCCAATGACAGGTAGTGAAGTGAAAGACATCGATTTTTAACTACTTGATGTATTGTAAGTCGGTAAAAGGGCTAATGTTGCTCAGATCCTTGGTCTAGATGTCTTGGGCATTGCCAGAAGTACAGATCTTATTGGGTGTTTCTGGTGTGCAGTGATTAGTACTTATTTAAAGTGGTCAAAAAGTGATCTGGCGACAATGACAAAGCTTACCAAGGCTCATGATGTGAACAGGAAGCTAATGCTAGCAAGTGTAAAAAGATATGAAAGAGTTCATGCTGGTTTTGATAGAAAGGTGTCAGAACCCAGGGTGTAATGTAGCTTGCGACAGACCTGTCTGACTGCTCATGCCTTGTCCACTGCCGAATGCACCTACAATGTGCTTGCCAAATAAAAATCTGGACCATAGAGCTGGAGGAAAGGGGCCTGGTTTGATGAATAACTTTTCAGTGCAGCTCTTTAGATATCTGTGGGAATCCATGCCTTAATGGTTCATAGCTATTTTGGTGGCAAATGGGGAGCTAAACAGTATTAGGCAATGTTATGGATGACTGGTGTGTGTATAAATCTCAAACATCACACCCAAAATGTGCAAATATTTCCACACAGCCTCCCTCTAACACCCCCCCTTTGTTATTCCTGTAAATGATGGGAATACTTTTTCCACTATCAGTGATCAACCACTAACAACAATATCTGCTCGAGAAGTCCTAATTCAGTTGCTCTCAGTTTCCTGTTTTTTTTTCTTTTTTATTAACTTTTTTATTCATGACTTTCCAGTTACATGGTCTTCAAACATTCAGTGCGAGCTTGTATGGGTTCGGTAATTTTAATTTTTTTTTCAGGCGGTGCAGTTTCAGCGTTCATTGGATGACATGGAGCTTTGCATGGAGTCAGTGGAGAGGGAACTGACCAATAAGGATTGTGGAAGTGACTTGCCGTCAGTCAACAGGCTGCTGAAGGCTCTAAGGGGCCTGGAGGAGGAGGTGGACGGACATAGAGATAGGATCCAGGTAGGCAATAATGTTTCATTATGTTTTTAAACCAGTTATCTTAGTCAAACTCTCAGGGATTATAGTTTATTTCGATTTATATTTAACAGAATCTGGTGGAAACGGCAAAGAGCTTCCATTCTCAGGGAAACTTCATGGCTGAAGAGATCCAGATCAGAGTGGCACACACCATCAACAGGTCTGATAAGGGTTCAAATGGGAGAATTGCAGTGTAGGATTTCTTCACAAAACGTCACTCACTCAAAACGTCACTCAAGTTGTTTAGTCTAGGTTTAGACATCAGGTTGAATTAGCAGTTTCTCACTTCAAATTCAACCTGATGTTCTCACAGTTATAGTGTGCACACATTTTTTGAGCAACAAGGAATTATTACCAATATTTCAGCTTGTTTAATGTGTAAAATTAACTAAAACTTAGTAAACTACAATAGCTTGAATCTGGAATCATGCCACAAGATTGCATTAAATAATTAATACCAGCAATTTGCACTGTGCATGCAGGTGTTAATATCTGTCATGGTCTGGACTCTGTCAGGTACAACAATCTGTCGGATCCCATGCAGAATCGGGGGGACAACCTGGAGGCCTTGCAGGTTCTGTTCCAGTTCTACCGGGACCTGAACGAGGAGGTGGACTGGCTGAATGACAGACTACCCTCCATCACTGCTAAAGACTTGGGGAGCTCTGTCAGCAGCACGCAGCAGCAACTCCGCAAACACCAGGTACTGACTGACACCATGCTGGTCCAAAGACAAATGTTTTTGTCCAAGTACATAGAAGACCCCACGACTGAAAAAACTTTTTGTGCTGATGTGGCTTGACCACAACCTTTATTATAGTTGAATATGAGTAAATGCAGATGAAGACAGTGTTGGAGATAGAAACTCTGCAGAGGAAAATTTTTAGGGCCCTAACAAATTATTGATAAAATTTTATTCTGTTCAGTGTTTTTTTAAGAAATGTAGATATATCATACACCTACATTTATCGACAGTTCTACTGAATAGTAATTGAACTTCATGTTTATTTATTTAATTGTGTATTTGATATAAAGAGGTTTCCTTGTTTTAGGCTGCGATGCAGGAGATCTCAAACCGCACCCCATTGGTCCAGGCAGTCCAGGAAGCGGGGCATAACCTTGTAAGAGAGATGCCACTCACTGATAAAACACTTTGCTTATATTCTGAAGTCTGTTACACTGTAAGGAATTAAAATGGTACTGAAGACATAACTCAATTATTGTTGCCCCCCAAAGGTCCGAGGTCGGCATTTTGCATCTCGTGACATCCGGGAGCGTCTGGAGGAGTTGAATAGTCTAAATGACGAGCTGAAGATGGAAGCGAAAAGGAAGGGGAAACTCCTTCAGGAGGCACTCAGTATCCATACCTTCCTTAGTGAGGTATTTTAATTGTGATATAACTGTCTGAATAGTCCATTCAGAGTAGGTATATTTAAATGTTTTTCCGTATTTCAGTTCCTTGATGTGTTTTCTGTGTGTGTGTGTTGAGCTTTCTGAGCTAGAGCTCTGGTTGGAGGAGCTCCGGGCAGGTTTGGAGTCTCGGGACTGTTGGAAGAGCGAGGAGTCGATAGAAGCCCTGCTGAGGAGGCTGGATTCTGTGGACGTGGTGCTGGAGAACCAAAAGAAAGCAATGGAGAGGCTGCAGGGGAACGGATCATCACTACAGCACCTCGGACATCCCATCAGGTAAACAGATTCATTGCATGCTATCCATCCAATCACCTGTAAATTCAGGAGCACAGCTCACACTGTTGGCTTGAGAGTCTGCTCGACTTGAGGACGGAAATTTTATTTCAAAAAGATAAAGTCCCTTTGTCTGTTTCTATGACTCAGCCATCTGGTCTCCGAGTCTCTTCCACATGTCCTTGAATGCTTTGAGACTCTCCTCCGACTCTCCTCCACTCGTCGTGTTGCAATGGAAGACCAGCTCCGCTTCTACGTGTTTGAGAGAGAGGCTAAAGAGCTGCAAACATGGCTGACCTCCAAGAAGAGTGTCATCGAGTCCAAAGACTGCGGACAAGACCTTGAGGATGTTGAGGTGAGTCACATAAGGACAAGATGTAAGATTATATGATGTCAGGTGTCCCATGAACGTCAAATCAGCAATTTCTTTGTGTATTTGTGAAATTCTATCCAGGAGCAGACGCTAGCTGCTACGTCTGTTGTATTACCTTAGTAGAAAATCCTTATTGTCAAGGAAAAATAGAGAAACAAAATCATTGGTACTGAAATGCACATCCCAGATGTCCGTCTTCACCCACTTTTTTTTCACCTGTCCTCCCGCTGCAGGTCCTTCAGAAGAAGTTAGAGGTCATGGTGTCAGAAATATCTGTTTTGGGTAGAAGCCGTCTGACTTCAGTACAGCAGCTCGGTGGAGGGCTGCCGCAGGACATCCAGGCCCGGAGGAGGGATGATGCGCTCAGCAAGCTATGGGAAGACCTCAACAGCAGCATCAGGACCAGAGAACAGGTACAATACATAATACGTAGACATGTGAATGGAATAGGTGGTGTCATTAACAATCTGTCCTGAACCATCCAGAGTCTGCAGTCAGCTAAGGACATTCATCAGTTTCATCATGATGTGGACGAACTGAAGGGCTGGATGGCTGAGAAGGAAGCTGTGTTGGACTCAGATGACCAGGACCTGCACTCCATCCAGACTTTGTTGAAACTACACGAAGCACTGGAGGTACAGTGACACAGAGAATTGAAGGACTTTTGCTGGGGGGACAGATATGGAAAAGTAACATAAAATAACAAGAAAATTTCCTTTGGTAATAAAAAATGTTTTCGGTAGAAAGGGGTTAGATTTCCTTCCAAATGAAGCTTCAAATCTTTGAGCTTGATTCCCAGGGAAGTCTTTCTGGGACAACCATTTTCAAGATTGTAATGTGTTTTATTCTGGATGCCAATCGGACTACAAAGGCCACTGCATGGCTATGTCATAGGAATTCAAAGTGTGGACTGTATTAGCATCACTCCTCTATTAGCTGTGGACAAATGTTGCAAGCAAGCAAATACTAATACATCTTCTCAAAATATTCACTAAATACTGTCCAATCAAGTGAAGCTCCTCAGCCGCAGACCCTGAGAAACTGATACGGACAGAAAATACTCATGTAAAACTTTACCTCATCCAAATCAAAAATGTTCATGATTCAGTGATTCGGCTGATGTCCAATCTCCAGCTCATTTTAACATTTTAACAATCTGCGCACCACCAGCAAAGCTTTTAATTGATGTCTGCCATCAGAGGGACTTGGTTCTGATCTCTGAAGAGGTAACCAGAAGACAAGAGGAGGGCCGTGCTCTGAGCGGGCGACAGCCTCAGTCCAGAGCTGCTGTGACTCAGAGGCTTGAGGAGCTGGGTGACTGCTGGACCAACGTGAAGGACAAGGCCTCCCAACGCCGGGCCAAACTGGGCCAGGCTGAAGACATGCAGAAATACTTATCCCACTGGACAGAACTCATGTAAGTTCTCCTCATATTTTCCTTTAACCCTGTCAGTGTTTAATAATAATAACAAATAATAATACATTTAATTCATAACGCATTTTACATTTGGATCAAATCTCAAATTGCTACAAGGTAAAAGCGAATACAAATATCAATTAAAAATATAATAATAATTATATAAAAATATGACCAAAAAGCAGGAATGTTAAATAAAAGTTATAGGTTCTGCTAAAAAGGAAAGTTTTAAGTCCTTAGTTTAAGTCTCAGTCGTCTGTGGAGCCCTCAGATGGTCAGGGAGGGCATTCCACAGACGAGGGGCAGCAGAACAGAAGGCCCGATCACCCATGGTGCTGAGCTTAGTCCGGGGGAGGAGGAGGCGGTATGAGTGGGTAGAACGGAGGGATCGTGTTGAGGTCAGTGGGGTGAGTAGTTCTTTTAGGTAGGGGGGTGCGTTACCATGGAT